>BSBM01002577.1:5000-17500 GCA_027924585.1 Larix kaempferi | reverse complement strand
AAAAAAAATTCGGCTAAGTCGCGGAGGAAGTTGGGGTTTCCCGGCGCACGCGCGGGAAAAAAAAAATTTGGCTAAGTCACGGAGGAAGTTGGGGTTTCCCGGCGCACGCCGCGGGGAAAAAAAACGGGGCTAAGTCGCGGGGAAGGTTACGGTTTCCCGGCGCGCACCGCGGGGAAAGTTGGGGTTTCCCGGCGCACACCGCGGGGAAGGTTACGGTTTCCCGGCGCGCACCGCGGGGAAAGTTGGGGTTTCCCGGCGCACACCGCGGGGAAAAAAAAACGGGGCTAAGTCGCGGGGAAAGTTGGGGTTTCCCGGCACACGCCGCGGGGAAAAAATATTGGGCTAAGTCGCGGTTTCCCGGCGCGCGCCGCGGGGAAAAAAAAGGGGCCAAGTCGCGGGGAAAGTTGGGGTTTCCCGGCGCATGCTCGGGATGGGAACCGATCGCGAAGTCGGGACGGACCGAAGACGCGCAGGCTGCGGAAGTGGAACGAAGGCGCGCGGCTTGCGGAATACTTGGACCGATGACGCGCGGATCGCGGACCGGAGGCCGTTTGATGGTACGTCGGTGCGGAGTTGACGTGGGTGCCAAGCAAGGGTGCGCCCAAGGTGGGGTCGCACCCTCCCGCACGGCATCATATAAAAAGGCTAAGGCGAGAAGCCAAGAAGGTAGCTGCAACTAAGTTGGAAATTCGGGTAAGGGGGAAGTTCGGAGCTAGGGAGGCTATCCGACCTCTGTCCGTCCGCACGGTCTCTTCCGGCGAAGTCCGGCCGCAGCAAGGTGCTGCTACAGCGCAGAATTTGGCAGGTTCGCACACAGTGCGGTTGCACAGTGAGACATTTCCGCGGCAGCAGCAAGGGTTTGCAGCAGCGGGAAGTTTCAGGAGTTAGACGCATGTTGGAAGGGTTAACTCTCTCTTTGTATTTTGTATGTCTATTGTAAGGCGTGCTGCTTGTTGGGCACACGCCGGAGCTCTGCTAGGGAAACTCCACCTGTTGTAAACGATTGATTATACAAAGCTTAAGGGTTGATGGTTTGGAAACCCCAGCTTATACTTGCGTGTGCTATTTACTCGATGTTCATGCATACGTAAAATTGGCTAAGTGTGGATGCGGTAGGAACATGTTAACTGTTATAAACAAGTAAACGAAGTTGCGAGTGTTAAGTTGAAAAGTTTCCGCAGGTTAGGCGTAGTCTGCTGGTGCGACGCTTGAGTTGGCCACGCCCTCAAGTCGTTCCCAGGCAGTGCCGCACACCACATTTGGACGCTGGTGACTAGCGAAAAAGCGTGGCTCTGACACATAGTGTCACGGCCGCGCTTTCTGCACGGCACTCACACTTGCATGGGAGCCTTGCGCTCCCGCCCAAGAGGCTGGCTTGGGCGCCCGGTCGGGCAAAGCGACGATCGGCTGCAAGGAGACTTAGCGAGGAAGGAAAGCTACCCGGAGACGGAACGATGAGTGGGGTGCGTGGACCTAGCCCGGGCGCACTCCCACCGAAGACGCCCACACAACACTTCGGCGCATGGCAAGCCCGAGAGTGGGGCGCGGCTGCACGCTGGCAAGAAACGGGGCGCACCCTTGGACCGCTGGACACACTCAAGTGTTGGAGTAGTGGCGCGTTGGCCAAGCGCCCACGCACTCCGCGGAGCAGCGCCCAAACGGACCGGCACTCGACGCAGCAAGCCAAAGCGATGGGCGGAAGGGAAGGTGGACCGGACGCCAGCGGAAGAACGAACTCGGGTTCGCAGCCAAGAAACGAGCTCGGGTTCGCATCCCAGAAATGAGCTCGGGTTGGAAGCCAAGAAAGGAGCTCGGGTTGGGAGCCACGGCAGAGAGCTCGGGTCGGGAGCCAAGGGACGACGCCCAACAAAATGGACCGAAACGCGCGGATTGCGGGGGACTTGGACCAAGACCCTTTCAAATGGCACGTCGGCGGGAGGCTGACGTGGGCGCCAAGCAAGGGTGCGCCCAGGGTGGGGCCGCACCCTCCCACACGGCACCATGTATATAGGCTTAAGGCCAAAACGAAGGAGGGGGCGTTCAAGCAAGGAATTTCGGACAAGGCAAGGAGACGCAGAGCTAGGGAGGCAGTCCAAGCTCTGTTCTCGCGCACGGTCCGTTCCAGCAGAATCCGGCTGCAGCAGGGTTGCGGAAGAGGCAGAACTTGGCAGGTTTTGCACCCGTTCCGGTTGCACAGTGAGACAGTTCGGCAGCATACGCGGGTTGCAGAAGTCGACGGTCCCATGGAGTTGGGACGCCCGAGCAGGGGGCAGCTCTGTCATTCTGTAATTTCTATATCTGTTGTAAGGCGTGTTGCTGGTTTGGCTCACGCCGGAGATCTGCCGAGTTTTAGGGCAACTCCGCTTGCCGTAAACAATTGATTATACAAACGATAAACGGGCTGGCCGGTTTGGCAACCCCAACTTATTCCCGCGTCGTGTTTTACTTGCGTATTGCACTCGCTGATAATTGGCTAAGTGTTGATGCTGTCTGTCGTAAACGTGCTTATGAGTTAAACGAGTAAACTGTCAAGCCGAAAAGCTTCCGCGGGTTTAGGCGTAGTCTGCCGGTGCAACGTTTGAGCTGGTCTCACCCTCAAGACGTTCCCGGGAAGTGCCGCACACCACAGTTAGTCGCTTGAGACAAGCCAGAAATTGTGGCTGTGACACATAGCCCATGCGGCACTTCCTGGGGCGAAACCAGCCCGGCAGGCCACACCCAACCCGCGGATTGCCCACGCCTCATCTCTTTAACAGTTCCTTGCTTAGCCTTTTTTTCTTGATGTGCACTTCCTACAGTAAACGCATGCCAAACACAAGAGCAAGAGATAAATGCATAGGAGGGTGGCACTCCAAACTCGGACGTGCCTAACACCCCTTTTGCAATATTCATGGTTCAAAGAGACTTTACATATAACATCGGAGGGCTGCCACATCCCGGCACCTCATCCGTGAGCCTGCCACACTGGGCAGCTCAAGATACAACATCAACTGATGGGCAATCGGCCAGTGTCCAGGCTCTACCGCAGTAGCATCCACGGTCTGCATCCGCACTCTGTCTCTGTTGCACTCCGTCGCAAGCCTCCCGGCTTCCTATCGTCCGTCCCAGTCTGGGAAACCACTTCGGCATGCTGCCGTCCGTCTGCAGCCTTGCCTGCAACGATACCGCTGTCCTTCCGCAGCATCTGCCAACCAACTGGGCGCACTCTCTCTCGTCTAACCATGCCCAAGAGAGCCCCCACAAGACCGATGTCCGTCTGCAGTCCTGTCCGCACCGCACCGCTGTCTTCCGCAGACTAGGCTGACTGCCACACGTCTAAGTCCCGGCAGAAACTTAGACTTCGCACAGGCACCTCCCATGAGGCCAGCCGCAGGCAAAGCACCTCCACGTACTGTGGCATTCCTCCTGCGCTGCGGATCCTTACCTCGTTGCAGAGGGAACTTCTGGAACCGTGCACGAGCTGCTTTCTCCGGAAAGTGTGCCCTCCTCTGGAGCTTTCGGAGGACGGGCACGCCCTGCGTGTGCCTCAGGCCCCAACCTCGGTTGAATTGAACCGCTTGGATCGATCGAACCGGCACCGTTGTCCGCTTCACCTCTCCGTGCTCTTGGACCTTTAAATATCCACTGAGGAATTCCCGGGTTTCAAGGCCACGTATATCGGAAGTGCCCAACTCTAATAAGATCCATTGTAGCCGAAAAGAGAGTAAGGAGACCCATATCCGGACATCTAAGGGAGCTCGAACACCAATGAGAAATTTTGAAGACAAGATGGGTGTCAATGCATGCATACCCAACACAGGTAGTACTACGAGAACATCTTTGAAGGAACCTTGAACAAAATTAAGACAGGCGCCTTTTCCGCGGGCCAACCTGCTTCCTTTATTCTTGGTTGCTCCCCATCACTTGACTCATCCGCTCCCAGGTCGAGCTCCTCCTCGGGCGCACATGCGGCGGGCTCCCAAGGCGAGCTCAAAACGTTAAGCCGTGACCGATTCTTGTTCTTGTCTTCCACTTCCTTGTCTTGTTGCCGGGCGCTCACTTGGTGGGCGCGCTTGCGCTTGCCGGCGGACTCGTTTCTTTGGGCGCACGTGTGCGGGGCTCCCAAGGCGAGCTCAAAATGTTGCTGAGACGCGACCGGTTCTTGTTCTTATCTTCCGCCGCCTTCTCTTTTTGCCGGCGGACTCGTTTCTTTGGGCGCACCTCCGCCGGTCTTCCAAGTCGAGCTCCTCCTTGGGTGCAAATGTGCCGGCCTCCCAAGGCGAGCTCAAAACGTTGCTAGGACGTGACCGATTCGTGTTCTTCTCTTCCGTTGCCTTGTCTTTTTGCCGGGCGCTCACTTGGGTGGGCGTGCTTCCGTTTGCCGGCGGACTCGTTCCTTCGGGCGCACATGCGTCGGGCTCCCAAGGCGAGCTCAAAACGTTAAGACGTGACCGATGCCTGTCCTTGTCCGCCGTTGCCTTTTCTTTTTGCCGGGGCGCGCTTCCCTTTTCTGGAGATGGAGTTGTTTCTTAGGGCGCACATGTGCCTGGCTCCCAAGGCGATCTCAAAACGTTGAGCCGTGACCGATTCTTGTTCTTGTCCGTCGTTGGCTTGTCTTTTTGCCGGGCGCTCACTTGGGTGGGCGCGATTCCGTTTGCCGGCGGACTCGTTTCTTTGGGCGCACATGGGCCGGGCTCCCAAGGCGAGCTCAAAACGTTAAGCCGTGACCTGTCCTTGTTCTTGTCCGCCGTTGGCCTGTCTTTTTGCCGGGCGCTCACTTGGGTGGGCGCTCTTCCGTTCGCCGCCGGACTCGTTTCCTTGGGCTCACGCGTGCCGGGCTCCTAAGGCGAGCTCAAAACGTTAAGCCGTGACCGATTCTTGTTCTTGTCCGCCGTTGCCCCGTGTCTTTGCCGGGCGATCAC
This sequence comes from Larix kaempferi, assembly GCA_027924585.1. Classification (NCBI taxonomy): domain Eukaryota; kingdom Viridiplantae; phylum Streptophyta; class Pinopsida; order Pinales; family Pinaceae; genus Larix; species Larix kaempferi. The sequence goes on along the minus strand of BSBM01002577.1, from coordinate 12,599 downwards.
TTGGGTGGGCGCGCATCCGTTTGCCGGCGGACTCGTTTCTTTGGGCGCACATGTGAAGGGCTCCCAGGGCGAGCTCAAAACGTTACGCCGTGACCAATTCTTGTTCCTGTCCGCCGTTGCCTTGTCTTTTTGCCGGGCGCTCGCTTGGGTGGGCGCGCTTCCGTTTGCCGGGGGACTCGTTTCTTTGGGCGCACAGGCGACGGGCTCGCAAGGCGAGCTCAAAACGTTAAGCCCCGACCAATTCTTGTTCTTGTCCACCGTTGCCTTGTCTTGTTGCCGTGCGCTCACTTGGGTGGGCGCGCTTCCGTTTGCCGGAGACGGAGTCGTTTCTTTGGCCGCACATGTGCCGGGCTCCCAAGGCGGGCTCAAAACGTTAAGCCGTGACCAATCCTTGTTCTTGTCCGCCGTTGCCTTGTCTTTTTGCCGGGCGCTCGCTTGGGTGGGCGCGCTTCCGTGTCCCGGCGGACTCGTTTCTTTGGGCGCACATGTGAAGGGCTCCCAGGGCGAGCTCAAAACGTTAAGCCGTGACCAATTCTTGTTCTTGTCCGCCGTTTCCTTGTCTCTTTGCCGGGCGCTCACTTGGGTGGGCGCGCTTCCGTTTGCCGGGGGACTCGTTTCTTTGGGCGCGCAGGTGACGGGCTCCCAAGGCGAGCTCAAAACGTTAAGCCGTGACCAATTCTTGTTCTTGTCCGCCGTTGCCTTGTCTTGTTGCCGTGCGCTGACTTGGGTGCTTGTCTTGTTGCCGTGCGCTGACTTGGGTGGGCGCGCTTCCGTCTGCCGGAGATGGAGTCGTTCCTTTGGGCGCACATGTGCCGGGCTCCCAAGGCGGCCTCAAAACATTAAGCCGCGAGCAATTCTTGTTCTTGTCCGCCGTTGCCTTGTGTATTTTTGCCGGGCGCTCGCTTGGGTGGGAGCGCTTCCGTTTGCCGGCGGACTCGTTTCATTGGGCTCACATGTGCCGGGCTCCCAAGGAGAGCTCAAAATGTTAAGCCGTGGCCGATTCTTGTTCTTGTCCGTCGTTGGCCTGTGCTTTTGCCGGGCGCGCACTTGGGTGGGCACGCTTCCGTTTGCCGGCGGACTCGTTTCCTTGGGCTCACGTGTGCCGGGCTCCCGAGGCGAGCTCAAAACGTTAGGCCGTGACCAATTCTTGTTCTTGTCCGCCGTTGCCTTGTCTTGTTTCCGTGCGCTCGCTTGGGTGGGCACGCTTCCGTTTGCCGGCGGAGTCGTTTCTTTGGGCTCACGTGTGCCGGGCTCCCAAGGCGAGCTCAAAACGTTAAGCCGTGACCAATTCTTGTTCTTGTCCGCCGTTGCCTTAGCTTTTTCCCGGGCGCTCACTTGGGTGGGCGCGCTTCCGTTTGCCGGCGGACTCGTTTCTTCGGGCGGCACATGTGCCGGGCTCCCAAGGCGAGCCCAAAACGTTAAGCCGTGACCAATTCTTGTTCTTGTGCGCCGTTGCCTTGTCCTTTTGCCGGGCGCTCACTTGGGTGGGCGCGCTTCCGTTTGCCGGCGGACTCGTTTCTTCCTTGGGCGCACACGTGCCGGGCTCCCAAGGCGAGCTCAAAACGTTAAGCCGTGACCAATGCTTGTCCTTGTCTGCCGTTGCCTTGTCTTTTTTCCGGGCGCTCACTCGGGTGGGCGCGCTTCCGCTTGCCGCCGGACTCGTTTCTTTGGGCGCACATGTGCCGGGCTCCCAAGGCGAGCTCAAAACGTTAAGCCGTGACCAATTCCTGTTCTTGTCCGCCGTTGCCTTGTCTTTTTGCCGGGCGCTCACTTGGGTGGGCGCGCTTCCGTTTGCCGACGGGCTCGTTTCCTTGGGCGCACATGTGCCGGGCTCGCAAGGCGGGCTCAAAACGTTAAGCCGTGACCAATGCTTGTTCTTGTCCGCCGTTGCCTTGTCTTTTTGCCCGGCGCTCACTTGGGTGGGTGCGCTTCCGTTTGCGGGCGGACTCGTTTCTTTGGGCGCACATGTGCCGGGCTCCCAAGGGGAGCTCAAAACGTTAAGCCGTGACCAATTCTTGTTCTTCTCCGCCGTTGCCTTGTCTTTTTGCCGTGCGCTCACTTGGGTGGGCGCGCTTCCGTTTGCGGGCGGAGTCGTTTCTTTGGGCGCACATGTGTCGGGCTCCCAAGGGGAGCTCAAAACGTTAAGCCGTGACCAATTCTTGTTCTTCTCCGCCGTTCCCTTGTCTTTTTGCCGTGCGCCCACTTCGGTGGGTGCACTTCCGTTTGCCGCCGGACTCGTTCCTTCGGGCGCACATGTGCCGGGCTCCCAAGGCGAGCTCAAAACGTTAAGCCGTGACCAATCCTTGTTCTTGTCCGCCGTTGCCTTGTCTTGTTGCCGGGCGCTCACTTGGGTGGGGCCGCTTCCGTTTTCCGGCGGACTCGTTTCCTTGGGCGCACATGTGCCGGGCTCCGAAGGCGAGCTCAAAACGTTAAGCCGTGACCAATGCTTGTCCTTGTCTGCCGTTTCCTTGTCTTTTTGCCGGGCGCTCACTCGGGTGGGCGCGCTTCCGCTTGCCGCCGGACTCGTTTCTTTGGGCGCACATGTGCCGGGCTCCCAAGGCGAGCTCAAAACGTTAGGCCGTGACCAATTCCTGTTCTTGTCCGTCGTTGCCTTGTCTTTTTGCCGGGCGCTCACTTGGGTGGGCGCGCTTCTGTTTGCCGACGGGCTCGTTTCCTTGGGCGCACATGTGCCGGGCTCGCAAGGCGAGCTCAAAATGTTAAGCCGTGACCAATGCTTGTTCTTGACCGCCGTTGCCTTGTCTTTTTGCCCGGCGCTCACTTGGGTGGGTGCGCTTCCGTTTGCGGGCGGACTCGTTTCTTTGGGCGCACATGTGCCGGGCTCCCAAGGGGAGCTCAAAACGTTAAGCCGTGACCAATTCTTGTTCTTCTCCGCCGTTGCCTTGTCTTTTTGCCGTGCGCTCACTTGGGTGGGCGCGCTTCCGTTTGCGGGCGGACTCCTTTCTCTGGGCGCACATGTGTCGGGCTCCCAAGGGAAGCTCAAAACGTTAAGCCGTGACCAATTCTTGTTCTTCTCCGCCGTTCCCTTGTCTTTTTGCCGTTCGCTCACTCGGGTGGGCGCGCTTCCGTTTGCCGGCGGACTCGTTTCTTTTGGCGCACCTGTGCCGGGCTCGCAAGGCGAGCTCAAAACGTTATGCCGTGACCAATCCTCGTTCTTGTCCGCTGTTGCCTTGTCTTTTTGCCGGGCGCTCACTTGGGTGGGCGCGCTTCCGTTTGCCGGTGGACTCGTTTCTTTGGGCACACAAGTGCCGGCCTCCCAATGCGAGCCGCTTCTTGGGCGCCCATGTGCCGTGCTTCCAACCCGAGCTCAAAACGTTAAGCCGTGACCGATCCTCTTTCTTGTCTTCCCCTGCCTTGTTCTTTTGCCGGGCGCTCCCTTGGTGGGCGCGCTTGCGTTGGCATTCGGACTCGTTTGTTCGGGCGCATTTGTGTCGTGCTCCCAATGCGAGCCGCTCCATGGGTGCCCATGGGCCGTGCTTCCAACCCGAGCTGAAAACGTTAAGCCCTGACCGATCCTCGTTCTTGTCTTCCGCCGCGTTGTATTTTTGCCGGGCGCTCACTTGGTGGGCGCGCTTGCGTTGGCATTCGGACTCGTTTCTTTGGGCGCACTTGTGCCGTGCTCCCAACGCGAGCCGCTCCTTGGGCGCCCATCTGCCGTGCTCCCAATGCGAGCTGCTCCTTGGGCGCCCATCTGCCTTGTGCTTCCAATGCGAGCTGTGGCATGCTTCCAACGCGAGCTGCGGCGTGCTCCCAATGCGAGCTGCGCCTTGTGCTTCCAACGCGAGCTGCGGCGTGCTCCCAATGCGAGCTGCGCCTTGTGCTTCCAACGCGAGCTGCGGCGTGCTCCCAATGCGAGCTGCGCCTTGTGCTTCCAACGCGAGCTGCGGCGTGCTCCCAATGCGAGCTGCGCCTTGTGCTTCCAACGCGAGCTGCGGCGTGCTCCCAATGCGAGCTGCGCCTTGTGCTTCCAACGCGAGCTGCGGCGTGCTCCCAACACGAGCTTGTGGCGTGCTCCCAATGCGAGCTGCTTCTTGGGCGCCCATCTGCCTTGTGCTCCCAACGCGAGCTGTGGCGTGCTTCCAACCCGAGCTGTGGCGTGCTCCCAATGCGAGCTGCTCGTTGGGCGCCCATCCGCCTTGTGCTTCCAACCCGAGCTGAAAACGTTAAGCCGTGACCGATCCGCGTTCTTGTCTTCCGTTGGCTTGTCTTTTTTCCGGGCGCTCACTTGGTGGGCGCGCTTGCGGTGGCGTGCTCCCAATGCGAGCTGCTCCTTGGGCGCCCACCTGCCTTTTGCTTCCAACCCGAGCTGAAAACGTTAAGCCGTGACCGATCCGCGTTCTTGTCTTCCGTTGGCTTGTCTTTTTGCCGGGCGCTCACTTGGTGGGCGCGCTTGCAGTGGCGTGCTCCCAATGCGAGCTGCTCCTTGGGCGCCCATCTGCCTTGTGCTCCCAACCCGAGCTGAAAACGTTAAGCCGTGACCGATCCTCGTCCTTGTCTTCCGCTGGCTTGTCTTTTTGCCGGGCGCTCACTTGGTGGGCGCGCTTGCGGTGGCGTGCTCCCAATGCGAGCTGCTCCTTGGGCGCCCATCTGCCTTGTGCTTCCAACCCGAGCTGTGACGTGCTCCCAATGCGAGCTGCTCCTTCGGCGCCCCTCTGCCTTGTGCTTCCAAACCGAGCTGTGGCGTGCTCCCAATGCGAGCTGCTTCTTGGGCGCCCATCTCCCTTGTGCTTCCAACCCGAGCTGTGGCGTGCTTCCAACCCGAGCCGTGGCGTGCTCCCAATGCGAGCTGCGCCTTGGGCGCCCATCTGCCTTGTGCTTCCAACCCGAGCTGTGGCGTGCTTCCAACCCGAGCTGTGGCGTGCTCCCAATGCGAGCTGCTCCTTGGGCGCGCCCGTCTGCCTCGTGCTTCCAACCCGAGCTGAAAAACGTTAAACCGTGACCGATCCTCGTTCTTGTCGTCCGCTGGCTTGTCTTTTTGCCGGGCGCTCACTTGGTGGGTGCGTTTCGTGCGAAGGGTGGTGCGGTGAACGCGCTGCTTGTCGGGTCTACCTGAAAATTGGCCTCGGGTCATTCGTAGGGTGGTCGGCTTGCGGTGTGTTGCCGTGTCCGCTTGGTAGCGCATGAGCAGTATTGACGGCAACGCTCATCTTGGGAAGGCACGGTGCAACACCGCAAGTGGTGCTTCTGTGGCTCCCAACGAGGGCTTGCTTCTTCGGTTGTTGGGTCCAAGATTTTCGGTTAAGTTACTTCGATGATGCCTATCACGCATTTCTCTTTCGGTGGAAGTGTCCTTTCGTGTGAAGGGTGGTGCGGTGAATGTGCTGCTTGTCGGGTCTGCTTGAAAATTGGCCTCGGGCCATTCGTAGGGCGGTCGACTTGCGGTGTGTTGCCGTGTCCGCTTGGTAGCGCATGAGCAGTATTGATGGCAACGCTCATCTTGGGAAGGCACGGTGCCAACACCGCAAGTGGTGCTTCTGTGGCTTGCTGTGGCTCCCAACGAGGGCTTGCTTCGTCGGTTGTTGGGTCCAAGATTTTCGGTTAAGTTACTTCGATGATGCCTATCACGCATTTCTCTTTCGGTGGAAGTGTCGTTTCGTGTGAAGGGTGGTGCGGTGAATGTGCTGTCTGCCGGGTCTGCTCGAAAAATGGCCTCGGGTCATTCGTAGGGCGGTCGGCTTGCAGTGTGTTGCCGTATCCGCTTGGTAGCGCATGAGCAGTATTGATGGCAACGCTCATCTTGGGAAGGCACTGGCAAACGAAGCCACACCAACACCGCATGTGGTGCTCTGGTGGCTTGCTGTGGCTCCCAACGAGGGCTTGCGCCTTTGGTCTTCTTTCGGTTGCTGGGTCCAAGCTTTTCGGTTAAGTGCCTTCGATGATGCCTATCACGCACTTCTCTGCCGGTGGAAGTGTCATTTCGTGTGAAGGGTGGTGCGGCGAATGCTTTGTCTGCCGGGTCTGCCTGAAAATTGGCCTTGGGTCATTCGTAGGGCGGTCGGCTTGCAGTGTGTTGCCGTCTCTGCTTGGTAGCGCATGAGCAGTATGTCTGTTACGTGACTTCGACGACGCCTATCGTGCACTTCTCCATCGGTGGAAGTGTCATTTCGTGTGAAGGGCGGTGCGGTGAATGCGTCGCATGCCGGGTCTGCCTGAAAACTGGCCTCGGGTCATTTGTAGGGCGGTCGGCTTGCGGTGTGTTGCCGTCTCCGCTTGGTAGCGCATGAGCAGTGTTGAGGGCGATGCTCGTCCCGGGATGGCACGGCAGAACAGACCTCATTTCCTCCCAAGCGGTGGTGTTTTGGGGCATTTTGTCTTCTCCCGACAAGGGCTTGCATCTTTGCCTTCTCTCGGATTACTTGTCCCTCCCGGTTGCCGGATCCAAGTGTCCAAGATGTTGCCTTCCATGCACTTCCCCGCCGATGGAAGTGTCATTTCGTGCGATGGTTGGTGCGGCTCCACTTGATAGCGCATGAGCCTTAACGTCGGCAATGCTCCCCCTTGGGAAGGCATGGGTAAACAAAAACCCATTTCAACCGCAAGTGTGGCTTGTTGCACGTTTGGTCTCCTTTCGCGTATCTTTGTCCCTCCCGGTTGTCGGTTAAATTAACTACGGCGGTGTTTCCTATCATGCACTTCTCCACTGGTGGAAGTGTCATTTCCGTGCGAAGGGTGGTGCGGTGAGTGCGTTGTTTGTCGGGTCTGCTTGAAAATTGGCCTTGGGCCATTTGTAGGGCGGTCGACTCTCAGCGTGCCGTCGATTCACTCGGTAACACATGAGCGGTAATGTTGGCAATGCTCATCTTCGGAGGCACCGGAAAACAAAGTCCATTTCCATCGCACATTCGATGTGGAGTTTTGGGGTTTGTGGTGGCTTCGCACGAGGGCTTGCCTTTTCATTGTTGGGCCTTTGTGGAGGCCCGTCTTATTGTGCTTGTACTTATTCCATATTGGTATAACTGTGCATACCGAGACCATTTGTAAGAGCATTGATAGGAATCTTTGGCAGGGGCACATCAACGGTGTGATTCCCCTTCGAAAGCGTTTTTTGAGGCTCAATTGTTTTTGGTGGGCAGTGCGGGGTTTGCCTCGCCGTGTGGGAAAACCACACGGCGAAGCTCTTCTAACTTGCTTTCCATCTTCGGTCGCGTTGGATTTGAGAACTATTTGTTAATGTTGGCCAAAGCCCTCTGGGACTGGCCTGCTTTGTCCCTGCGTCCGTAGCGGTGCCGCTGTCGAGTGTTTCGATTTTGGGTTGATGCGTATTTCCCATGGAAAGACCAAGAAGCTGGCTTGTTCGAGGAGGATTGTTCTGACTGGAGGTGCGAGGTGGAACGCTCTCACCATCTCTTGACTTCGCATGGAGGTTGCCGCAGGTGGCATACTTCCCTCGGTTATCTCGATGCGCGGCTTGAAAGGTGGAGGGCTGCCTGTATCGACTTTGTTCTGGATATCTTTCGACTCGTGACTGGCTTTGCTGTTGTTGGATTTGGTTCCCAGAGAAAACCCCCATCATTTCCTCGGTGGACAGAAGATTGATGCTTGCATGTCGAAGGTTGCCGCGAATATGTTGGACGTGTTGGT
>BSBM01002576.1:0-49842 GCA_027924585.1 Larix kaempferi | reverse complement strand
AACGGGCAAAACCTTGTATGGCTTCTTCCATTTCTCGATTGAAACGAGTACGACCAACAGTTGTTCGAATGTATATATTAAGAATTTCCCCCATTCTACCTTTTCTTATTCGAAAATGTTCATGGATTTCGTGTAAGGTACCCAAAGATTCGTATTGAACCTCGATAGGGGCTTCTTGGTTTACTGAGGTAATGATACGTAAATCTACTTCCCCCCACCGGAGCCATAAGGGGCTGTATAAGTCAATTCGTTTCTGTCGATAAGCTCTGAGCACATCATCATAACTATAAAAGGAAGGTTTCTTACAGGAAAACCTTTTCTTTTCCGAGTGATACGGATGGTACCTATTCCCATAAATACCTTGATTATTTCCGACCGTTGATATATAAAGTCCAAGAAGCATATCCTGAGTCGGTATAGAAATAGGATCTCCGATAGCTGGAGACAAAAGATTTGTCTCAGAAAACATGAGTAAACGAGCTTCTGCTCTAGCTTCCAGAGATAAAGGTACATGGACAGCCATCTGATCTCCGTCAAAGTCCGCATTAAATCCTCCACAAACCGATGGATGTGAACGAATGGCACGTCCTTCTACTAAAATAGGTTGAAACGCTTGTATTCCTAATCTGTGTAAGGTAGGTGCTCGATTCAACAATACGGGATGTCCTTGCATAACCTCTTGAAGTACTTCCCATACAATGGGTCCCTTATCTCGAATCATACTTTTAGCAGCTCTTAGGTTGGGAGCAATATGTCGTCCAATGAGACTACGAATTACAAATGCTTGAAAAAGCTCTATTGCTATTTCTGAGGGTAATCCACATTGATACAATGATAGAAAGGGACCTACCACAATAACGGAACGACCTGAATAATCAACTCGTTTCCCTAGTAAATTTTCACGAGATCTTCCCTCTTTGCCTTCGATCACATCTGAGAACGATTTATAAGGCCTATCATGACTGTCTCTCATTGGTTGTCCACAGATGCCATTATCGAGAAGTGCATCTACGGCTTCCTGGATCAATTTTTTTTGACAAATAACAAATGACTCAGATCCACTTCTTGCTAATAAATTTGTAAGAGCATTATTCCGATTGATAACTCTTCGATAAAGTTCATTTAGATCTGATGAGGTAATAAGTCCACCTTCACCTAATTGAACGATTGGCCTCGGTTCGGGAGGAAGAACTGGTAATAGGCATAAGACCATCCATTTTGGTTCTATATTTGTTCGGAGAAAATGTTTAGCCAATTTCATGCGTCCAACCAGAAAATCCTTTCTTCTTCGAATTGTTTCATCCTCCCATCCATCCACAGTAAATTCTTGATCCTCCTCCAATCTATTCCATTTCAATTCCACCAAGTTCTTCCATTCCATATGTGAACGATCTATAATCATTTGCAGATCCAGACCAGTTAGTTGTTCCCTGATAGCATCTCCCCCAGTAGCTATTTCTCTCTCTTTAAATGTTCCAGAACCTCGAGCAAAGAGGTAATGAGGACGAGCAGAGAGGTAATGAGGAATAATATCTCTCCAGGATTGAATCTCATAATTGAATGTACCCCGTGATCTCAATAAAGTTGGTTTGTTAGCTATGGGCCTAGCAAGAAAAAGATTCGGATAGGTTATTCTAAGATTTCCCCCCCTCAGGATCGGACGTGAAAGTTTCCTCTCATCCGGCTCAAGTAACTATAGAAAAAAATGCACTCTTTTTCGCTCTGAAGAAAGACCGCTACTCTCTGCTCAAGTTCCAGGTGAAATTGAGTATTCCTTTACGATTCTACAACGTAGATATGGAATTATTGAGCAGTCTCCTCCCTTCCGAACAATCCATTTATTCTTGAAAAGATCTTCAATTAGGGATTTACTTGTCTTTATCTCGTTCCATTTGATCCTTTAGGTTCCTGCTTGCTTCACTTCGATGGTTACAATACTATCGATCGAAGCATATGTGCGATGAATAGACTCCTATAGCCATATCTTCGGTCCGGAATACCTCTATTCAGGGATAACCCAAGTGAAAGAGAATTACTTTTGAATTCCATTATATGAAAGAAGTGTTTTCACGAAGTTCAATTAGCAATTTTATACAGAATATCTAAACCCTGGACTAATTCCTCTTTCTCAACATCTCTTCAAGATGCTTATAATTCTGAGCTTCATGCTACTCCTCCGGAGGGACATGTCAGAGCTAAAGGCATCCCAATGAGATTGAATAGGATGACAGTTCCTTATTACGGATCTGTATGATCGGAACTTGTGATCAAGTCACACATCGCAGTATACTGGGCCTTCTAATTCTTTCCGAGTTTTAGCTAATAGATTCGCAATATAACTGGGAAGGCGTTTCAAATACCATACGTGAACCACCGGACATGCCAGTTTAATGTATCCCATTCGATATCTTCGAATTCGAGAATCAACGAATTCAACTCCACATTGTGTGCAAAATGTTGAGTCTATCTTCTCATTTCCGATCCCTGGAGAATTTCCACAAGCACAAACTCTACTTTTGATAGGTCCAAAGATTCTTTCACAAAACGATCCATCTCTTTCTGGTTTATTAGTTTCATAATGTAGAGTATAGGGTTTAGTCACCTGTCCAACTATCTCGCCATTAGGTAAAATTTTTTTGGACCAAGCACAAATCTGTTCGGGAGAAGCTAATCCAATTCGAAGTTGTTGATGTTTATTCCGGTCAATCATAAAAGATCTCGATTCATTCTGATCAAACTTCCTCCCTATCTATCTGAAAGTCTTTCTCAGATATAATAGCATGATTCAATTCTAGAGCTAAAGATCGTAATTCTCGAATGAGCAATCGGAAAGATTCTGGAGCAGTGTCAGGTTTAGGTATTGGCCCTCCAGTTATAATGGCACCAAGTACTTCATTACGAGTTCTAATATGGTCAGATTTGAGAGTAAGCATCTCTTGTAAAATATAAGCAACACCAAAACCTTCTAAAGCCCAAACTTCCATTTCTCCTACTCGTTGCCCCCCTCGTTTGGATTTTCCTCTAAGAGGTTGTTGTGTAACCCGTGCATAAGGTCCACTCGAACGTGCATGTATTTTATCATCAACTTGATGACTCAATTTCGACATATAAGCTTTTCCTATTGTAACAGGTTGTTCAAAAACATCTCCTGTTCTTCCATCGATTAATCTATGTTTTCCAGGATGATCCGGTTCGAATACCCATGGATTAGCTGTTTGCTCACTAGCTTTATAAAGCTCAGGAAACACTAGTTTTCTCGAAGCTTCTCGCTCGTATCTTTCGTCAAAAGGTGTTATTCTATAATGTTTGTTCATCAGGTTTCCTGCTAAACCGGGCAAACATTCAAAGATCTGTCCTACATTCATTCGTGAAGGTACCCCTAATGGATTCAATACCATATCAACTGGTATTCCATTTTGCAAATAGGGCATATCTTGTCTGGGCAAAACTATTGAAATAATACCTTTATTACCATGCCTTCCAGCTACTTTATCACCCACTTGTATTTTACGTTTTTGTGATATATATACGTGGACTGTTTCCGCATTATCACCGGAATCATCTACTCTATTGATCCATCTCACATCAATAACTCGACCCCTTCCACCTATAGGTGCTCTGAGACAATTTTCTCTCGCAGTGGATACCTCAATACCAAATATGGTTTGTAATAATCTTCCTTCCGGGGCACATAATGATTCTTCTGTGGTTTGAGGCGTTAATTTACCTACCAAAACATCACCTGTTTCTATCCAAGATCCTAGCATTACAAGACCATTTTCGTCCAAATGACGAAGTGAATGAGCATCTAAATGAGGTATTTCTCTAGTGATTCTTTCAGGACCCTGGCTTGTCATACAGATTTCAATCCTGTATCTTACGATATGGAAAGAGGTATAAATATCTTCATATACCAGACGTTCACTAATGAGTATTGCGTCTTCAAAATTGTATCCTTCCCATGGCATATAAGCTACTAAAACGTTTTTTCCCAAAGAGAGTTCTCCCCCTACCGTAGCCGCACCGTCCGCCAGAATTTGTCCCTTTTTTACACATTCCCCTTGACGAACTTGAGGTTTTTGATGCGTACAAGTATTGGTATTAGAACGTTGATATATAACCAATTCTGTTCGTACAGTGTCTCCATTAACCGATGAAGTAATATTTGTAGCATCGATATACTCAATCCTTCCCTCTTGTGTAGCTATAGCTACACTTCCTGAATCTAGAGCTGCTTGACCTTCCAACCCAGTTCCGGCAATGCACTTCTCGGGTCGAAAAAGTGGAACTGCTTGACGCTGCATATTAGAACCCATTAGAGCGCGATTCGCATCATTATGTTCGAGAAAAGGAATAAGGGAAACTCCAACGGAAAAATATTGGAAAGGAAAAATACTTCTGAAATGAATTTGTTCCCATGCAATAACTATAAATTCTTGTCGGTATCGAGCTGGAGTAATTTGTTCTTCTTGAATCCCTTGATTTAACGCCAAATAATTTCCCGTAGCTATCCGATAGTATTCATCCTCATCTTCTCCCGGTAATAGATAAACCATATGTTCTTCTCTCGATCTCTCAGAGATCTTATAGAATGGACTTTGTAAAGAACCGCAATGATCAATCTTTGCATGAATAGATAATGATGCAACAAGTCCAGCATTCATTCCTTCGGACGTATCGATTGGACAAATACGCCCATAATAACTGGGATGAATATCCCGTGTCCGAAAACTAGCAGTTCGCCCTGTTAAGCCCCCAGGGCCTAAATGGCTCAATTTTCGCCCATGAGCTATTTCCGTCAATGGATTAGTTTGATCCAAAAATTGGGATAAGGGATGTGAACCAAAAAAATCTTGAAAAGTGCTTTTTAATAGAGTTGAAGTTACCAAGTTCTGAGGAGTTGATCTACGCTTGGTTGCTCTGTGTATAGTTCTTCGAACTGCATCTTCCAAACGACCTAGAGCTAATCTAAATTGATTCTGTAATAAATCTGCTACAGAACGAATACGTCGATTTCTGAGGTGATCTATATCATCGAGTGTACCCATTCCAAATTTCACTCCGATAAGGTAATCCACAGCAGCCAATACATCTTGTGGTAATGAAAAAATCTCGTTCTCGGGTATATCAAGGTTCAGTTTTTGGTTCGGATTTCGTCGACCAATCTTTCCCAATTCACATCTTTGTCGGAAAAATTTTTCCTGCAATTCTTTACATAGAGACTCGGAAAATACCAAATCGCCACTTACACAGTAGAGTTTTTTATAAAACTCCAGAATGGCATTTTCCCTCGACCAAAGATATTCCTCCCTATCCCACTTCCCCTTCTTCTTCTTCAGTAAAAAGAAAAATCTTTCGGGATAGCGAGTATTGTCCAGAATCTCTTCGAGATTTAAACCCATAGCTGATAATAGAACTGGAATAGATATTTTTCGTTTTCTGCTTACACGAGCCCATATCCTTTCTCCCACATCAATCTCTAATTTCGATCTTCTTCCCCAATCTGAAATCAGAGTGCCAGTATATATATAGTTTATTCTATTATGGTCTAATTCCAAACGGTAATAAATACCGGGACTTATTAATATTTGATTCACCACGATTCTGTAAATTCCATTTACTACAAATGTTCCATGGGAATTCATTAAAGGAATATTTCCGAGAAATACAGTTTGTTTCTGTATCTTCCTACTATTCCTCCGAATCGATCTTGCTGGTACATATAATTCAGAGTAATATGTAAGGGACTGATATACAGCATCTCTCTCTTTTATGAAAGGTTCTGCTAATTCATATTCATTACCAAAAAGCCTGAATTCAATTTCTTTATCTGTATCCTCAATTTTCGGAAAATTATGAAGTTCTTCCATCAAGCCCTGATCGATGAAACGACAAAATCCTTCAAATTGTATCTTACCAAATTCGGGGATTGTAAACGCTCCCTCATTTTCATCTAATCGCATTGGAAGTTTCCCATCCGTGAAAAAGTCTATTCAATTATTCCCGATTGATCTATATGGATCAATCCGACAAAAAAGATTTGGATGTATATTCAGTGTTCACTATATCCCGTGAGATTCTACCCGTATCCAGATATACTTCCAATTAGAAAAAAAAAAAAAAAAGATAAGAAAAGAGGTACTTTGATACTTTCATCCAACCACGTGAAATGGAGCTATGAACGAATGAATCAAACCATTCTTAAATGTTAATCTCACTTAGAAAATTTCCTAATGAAAATAGTAAGATTGAAAGACGGAGAACAAATTAGATCCATTTACTTTATGGTTGACTTTAGCATACATCTCATACTATACTTAAAGGACGGACGAATGATTCAATCTGTCCATGGCATTCCCATATCTCGGCGACATAGCCAAGCGGTAAGGCAGAGGACTGCAAATCCTCCATCCCCAGTTCGAATCCGGGTGTCGCCTTGTTGAGGTAAGTAAATGGAAGGAAAAGTCTGTATTTCCATTACAGAACCTCTAGAGACATATTGGTACATATTACCAATATAGATAGTGAGTTACGTGCATTTTATCCCGACTCCGTCGTGAATGTACAACCCTCGAGTTAGTAATAGCAACTCGTTGGTCAATGAACAAATGGATTTCTTTATCTCTCATATCAGCTCAAACGTCCGTAACGTTCAGAATAGGTAGACCATTTCAACTTAAACTTTGCACTATCGTTAATAGTTCCCTTATCATCTCGATGATGAAATCATTCTTTTTTAGAGAACATGACCTATATGGATATAGTCGATATAACTTGGGCTGCTTTAATGGTAGTTTTTACCTTTTCCCTTTCACTCGTAGTATGGGGGAGAAGTGGACTATAATGGTAATGCTTAAGAATCAATTATTGCGTTCCTTCCAGATCATGCATGAGAATCTCTTCTGTTCCATAAGGATCCAGTAATATTTAGTCTTCATTCCAAATTGAAAGACTCTTTCCATGGAATTATTTCCTCTTTATCCCCGTAAGGGATGTGCATAATCCCTTATCATTATCATTTTCCTATGACAAATCTGATTCTCTCTAACAGGTTTTAATAAATTAGTTCTTTTCTAGAATGAGTTGATAATATTGTTTCTTCCACTGAAGAACGATCTCTCTCTTAGTAGAAATAGAAATAGTCCCTCATGTTTTACCGGATGGTTCCGAATTGATCGGATCCGATATGAATTCCGTTCTCATAAAAATATGGGACATAAGTCTAAGTAATAGATCCCTTTGCTTTTTCTTATACCATTTCAAGTTCCATATCTAATATGTACTAGAAAACGATGTTCGTACCGGAAAAAAATGTTAAACTTTGATCTTAAACAATCCGCAAGTACGTTCAGAATAAAGTCTGTCTACATTGGATCTATTTTCCAGGGGCATGAAGAAGGTGATCAGCTCCGCTCTTTTATGGTACGAGGTCCTTCATCCTACATTTACCATATATGGACAAGTACTATTAAGATATATTTATCTATATATGGGTGTAGAAGAAGTAGTACAAAAGAAAAGGTTAGATACTTTTCCTTCGTACTACTTCTTTTTCTTCTCAAAAGAAATGAAAAAGCAGCCCCTACCCTGTATTGTTGTAATATAATAGATCCCATAACCTATTTTATACTAATGATCTGGATCATTTGAATCTATCTAGTTATCAGTAATCACTCCATTTTCATAAAAATCAAGTGCTTTCACTGCTTCCACTGGCCGTTTTAACATAAAGGATAAGTAAAAAAGCAGTAGGAACTGCAAGGAACAGTGCAACAGCAATAAATCCAAGGTTATTTACTTCCATGATCTCCTGATCTTTACTTCGTTCAAAAATAGCTCGCTCGAGATTTGATCCCATAGAGATGAATCTTTCAAGATCCATGAAATAAATGTAATTGAGAAAATCGGTTCGAGTAACGGAATCTAACTAACGGATTGAATGAATTCTTCGATGGAAATAGTATAACATAATATGATCACTTTTGATAAGACTCGTAGGAAACGTGTATCAGAAAACATTCCGATCAACACATGTCTGTATCATTTTGAAAGAATAGGATTCGTACGAATAAGAACCTTCTGCTACTCCAGAAGACGTTCGTCAGACATGAGAGGTATTTCGCTTGGATTTCCAAGGTTTAGATGGAATCTTTAACCTATCTGGTCCGGTGATGATATAGAAGTATCCCATATCAAATTTATCCAGAAGCCCACTCATGACCCTGGAATGAGAGAGAAGGACTAGTCTGTCCAGATCCTGACATGATCATTCTTGGAAATACAATAGAGTGTCTAGAAATCCACTGGCTATCGATCATGAAAAATAAGTATTAGAATGAAATCAATATTCATGGAGAAGAACAGAAGGAAGATCTACTTTCAATCATTGGGAATTATCTATAGGGATCTCCGTGGGATTCCGACTTAGGAGGACTACCTCTGTGTAACCCTAAAATCTATTTATCTTCCCACGTTTTTTTATAAGAAAAATTTGATTCTTCGGGGAGGGAAGAATATTTATTGCAGATTCACAATGATGATTAGATTTTATCCCCGAAAGAAGGGTCTTTTTTCAAACTGAATTATCGATCTGGTTAATGTATCTAATGGATAGAGATACTAAATCTCTAGTATATTTATTCAACCCTATTCTCTTTTTCACTCTTCTACGGGGATTCAGAGCTGAATGGAATAACTTATTGGATCGGGACTGACGGGGCTCGAACCCGCAACTTCCGTCTTGACAGGGCGGTACTCTAACCAATTGAACTACAATCCCAATACAGTACAGTTCACCTACTATTGGATCATATTTATTCTATGGTAGGTGCTAGATAGATCGTATAGATTACGTGAGCGCTAGGTCGATGAAATATCTTATCCTTCTCTTTCATCTTTTAAAGTATCAATTCATATGGAATTGGACACATATCTATATGATATGAATAGATATAGATATCGGGGTTCAATAACCAATTATCTTTTCATCCATGATTGGCATGAATATAACCATACCGATAGATTGGTATTGATGATATTGGTTGGGCCGAGCTGGATTTGAACCAGCGTAGGCATATTGCCAACGGATTTACAGTCCGTCCCCATTAACCACTCGGGCATCGACCCAGGAACAAGAAAGTAATTGAAAGTCTTTAGGTCAAGATACCAAACGAATGGATATCCTATTTCATGGTACCCCTAGGGGAAGTCGAATCCCCGTTGCCTCCTTGAAAGAGAGATGTCCTGGTCCACTAGACGATAGGGGCTACCAATCATTATGATATGAAAGTTCCCTGGAAGTTGTCAATAGTATGGCCAGAATTATGAAAAATATTCTTATTGGTTTCCTTCCTTTTTGAAATAAAAAATTTTGTATTTCATTATTATTTAATGTATAAAGAAATAATAATAAAATGAAAGGACAAAAAAATTTTCTAAGCATTGGTATGCGTTGGGTGAAAGGCTGCAAGACTATAGCTGTCAGATATTGTGCTGTCTCTATATATCGTATGTATTCATACGGGTTGCAGTGACTGTGGGTTATAGGAACCTGACTGAGAAAATAAACAAAAAAAAACATAGAAAAAAGTACTTCCTATTGGTTGGACAAAAGATCGATTCGTATGTTACAATTGGATCGTGGCGGGTATAGCTTAGTGGTAAAAGTGTGATTTGTTACATTATCAACTCGAATAATTGAAGGATCTTTGATCAATCTAAAGCTCTATTTCCAGATAGGTTAAAAACCTCCCCTATGAATACTATCCATCCGAGATGGAAGAGTTCATGTATGACACTGATATACTTTACGTTCCCATATTAGAGTATAGTGCTTCACTTCTTTCCATTAAAACAAATGCCCGTTGGTGTCCCAAAAGTTCCTTTCCGAGCCCCTGGAGATGAAGATGCAAATTGGGTCGACTTATACAACCGACTTTATCGAGAGAGATTACTTTTTTTGGCTCAGGATATAAATCACGAGATTGCAAATCAACTCATGGGTCTCATGGTATATTTGAGTGCAGAAGATGCAAATAAAGATATGTTCTCATTTCTCAACTGTCCCGGTGGATCAGTAATACCGGGAGTAGGTATTTTCGATGTTATGCAAATAATAGTACCAGATGTACATACAATATGCATGGGGGTAGCTGCTTCAATGGGATCTTTCATCCTAATCGGGGGAGAAATTACTAAACGTATAGCATTACCTCACGCTAGGGTTATGATCCACCAACCTGCTAGTACCTATTATGACGGACCGGCCGCAGATTTTCATAACGAATCGAAACACGTAACGATGCTTCGCGATTACATAACAAAATGTTATATAGAAAGAACGGGCACCCCCGGAGAGGTCATTCAACGGGACCTGAACAGAGATGTTTTTATGTCAGCAACAGAAGCCCAAGCTTATGGCATTGTTGATGCCGTAGCGGAAGGTTGATCTCGTAGCGGAAGATCTTCTTTTTAATTGATTTTTCAAATGACCTGTAAACTGTAATTTGATCTCTTTGTTCCCTTTCAAAAAAAAAAAAAAGGAAAGGGAAAGTGATTGATTTAATAATCACCTGATATGGTTAGGATCGATCCGAACCAGTCGATTCCGCATACAATCCAGCCAGAATGCCCACTATTCAACAACTTATTAGAAATGCAAGACAGCCAATAGAGAATAGAAAAAAATCTCCTGCTCTTCGAGGATGTCCTCAGCGTAGAGGAGTATGTGCTAGGGTGTATGTGCGACTCGTTTGGATCAGAAGCTGAAACAGACTGGGAAATTATTATAACGGAATAAAAGAAGAAGTTTCCCGCTGTAACCAAGTACAGATCCATCATCTAACCTTACCGGGGATGAAATTTATGGTTTCCATTGGTGCAAATCCAATCACCTTGATGTGGGATGAAAAGCAATTCCTCATTGGTAGCGAATGGTCATCAATCCATTGAGCGGGGAAATCATGCAAATTGAAGAAGCATAAAGTTTATGCTCATATTGCTGCGAGAACGGAACAACAGGGTCAGCTACCTGGCCAACCCCAGAATTACACGTCGTTACTGTATGAATAGATCTTGTAATGAGAGTATTTATTACTTGATGATTCAAGGGTAGAGCTGGAGATGGTAAACTGTACAAGTTACCGATAACATACTCATCTCATATTTCGGAAATGAATAAGAGGCTCCGGCGTATAGAGAGGACCTTACCGTTGGAGAAAGAACCATAGAAACGATGAAACCCATGATTGATTTTTTCTCATTCTCAGTACAAGGTCCCAGCCCTTGCCTACCTGGAAGATGCCTATCCAAAGGGAATTATGGTTGGGAAGGTTGCAGTAGCAAAAGCCATTGGAACTTTTCTTTTCTAAATAAGAAGAATCAGTGTTATTCTCAATGGACCAAACAAATGACTAACCGAGAAAAAGATTAGCGATTCATGAGAGTAAACTGCAATGACCAGAGTGAAACGTGGATATATAGCTCGAAAACGTCGGAAAAAGATTCTTGCATTTGTATCAGGCTCTCGAGGGGCCCATTCGAAACTTTTTCGAACTGCTAACCAACGGAAAGCTAGAGCCTTAGTTTCCGCCCACCGAGATAGAGGTAAACGCAAGAGAGATCTTCGTCGTTTGTGGATTACTCGGATCAATGCAGCAGCCCGTGCCAATGGAGTCTCTTATAACAGATTAATCCAATATTTGTACAAGAGGCAGTTGCTTCCAAATCGTAAAACACTTGCACAAATAGCTGTATTAGATAGTAATTGCTTTTCCACCATCTTGAAGAACTTATCGTGTGATGAAATAGGTTAGGTATAGATGAAAGAAATAGGTAAAGATGGAATGGATAGAACAGCTTCTCCCGGAGAATTCCCTCCGGGAAGGTCGAAACATTTTCAAATTTTTCAATATTTTATTGGAAATGAACGAAACGAAAAGAATTCAATCCAAT
This sequence comes from Larix kaempferi, assembly GCA_027924585.1. Lineage (NCBI taxonomy): Eukaryota > Viridiplantae > Streptophyta > Pinopsida > Pinales > Pinaceae > Larix > Larix kaempferi. The sequence goes on along the minus strand of BSBM01002576.1, from coordinate 37,890 downwards.
TCTTTTCCAAGAATGAAATCCTATCGACTTTTTCGACAATAGACTCAAGATCTGTATCTTTATCAAACAGATATCCAACTCCGATTTTATTAAGGAGTAGGTTTATTTCTATGAAATTAGTTTTCATTATAAAGAAAAGGTAACAAAGATAGAATACGAGCTCGTTTAATAGCGTTAGTCATTAGACGTTGTTGTTTTGAGGTTAATCTATTCACTCGACCGGATAATATTTTTCCTTGCTCGCTAATAAATCGACTAATTAGGCTCATATTTTTATAATCGATCCGATCTCCCGACCCAATTGGTGACAAATGTCTACGAATTGGTGTCAAATGTCTACGAAAAGATCGCTTGGGTTTATCCATAGTTTGTTTCATGAACCTTTTTAATACTATTTATTCCAAATCTTTCAAAATCTCGTTCCATTAAAGATCTTGTTTAAATACCATTTCTTTTTATATCTGTGATCTATTCCTATCCCTGGGTAGGAGTAGTACGTTTAATCTCTTTTTTTTATCTCTCCGTGAATGGTATGCTTGTAACAATAGGGACAAAATTTATTTGATTCCAATCGAATAGGTGTATTGCGTCGATTTTTACGAGTCGTATATCTAGAAATCCCCGGGAATCTTTTATAAACACTATCTTGGGTACAACTAGTGCACTCCAAAGTAATTGTTACTCTTACATCTCCGCTCTTGGCCATAAACTTACTCTGGATATTGGGTCTACTTTGCTTTTCGATCTGAAAAATAAAGAGGAAAAAGGGATAGAAGTTGATAGCCGGAGATCCCACGATGAAACATTTGAAAGTATAAAAATCCTTGATCAGGAGTTTTCAGTTGTACTTACAAAATTGAATGTGGAAAGAATCTTTGGATTTCTATTTCTACTTTGATTCTACCCCCCCCCCATTCCATCCCCAATTTTAGATCTATTTTGGGTTGAATCAACTAATTTATCCAAGAGGTAGGAGAAAGAAATCCAGCACAATCTTTTTGAACCTTGGCTTTAAGGGGAGGACAAAAATTAAAAAGAGGGAAAAGTCAAAGTCAGAGCATCTGGAAAAAAACGATTGATTTCTATCAATAGACCGGCTACAAAAATCAACCATGAAATAGCTAACACAGGCGCTGTGGAAAGATAGGTCTTTAGATCTTGCATTGTAAATTCTCCTTATCGATCATAATGCGTAAGTGATTAAACCGTATTAATAGTTAAAATCCTAGGGAAACTTGGAACTATGAATATATGTATAATGTTATCCGGGCTGTGGTCCTATTTATAGAACAGGAAAAAGATGTTTCAGCACCAAATTTTGCTAATTAATAGTTATCTTCTAGATAATAGACCCTACATGCATTATAAAGTCTTTTCACTCACTAGACCGAAGAGAAATGAAGGTGGAAAAATGTGGGAAACAGATTTTGAATTCCATAAAATAACATTGTCTAATGATTAGAAGGGATGTAGCGCAGCTTGGTAGCGTGTTTGTTTTGGGTACAAAATGTCGCAGGTTCAAATCCTGTCATCCCTACCTTTCCCTTCTTTTCTATGGAAAGAGAGAGGAACGAAAGATCATTTGATATCGATTCGAATGGAACATCAAATAATTGAATCGTATCAGATGCGAAAGTGTTTTACTCTAAGAATATAAACAAAAGGTATTTTCCCTTCCCTTTATCTCCGGATGTTCAAGAAAGCGCTCTTAGTTCAGTTCGGTAGAACGTAGGTCTCCAAAACCTGATGCCGTAGGTTCAAATCCTACAGAGCGTGATTCTGTTCCTATCAAATCCAACCCTCTAAATTATGGAGAATTCATTCCAACTGGAACGAGCAATGGAATCTGACCTCCCAGGAAAAGTAGGAGGCCAATTAAATGGGAGGATATTCCCGGATCAAATATCCAATTGATCACCACGTCGGTATTGTGAATATGCAGTTACGAATAATCCGGCCAAAGTTATAGGAATTAGACCTAACACAATTCCGGATGGCAAAGCCTCAATCATTTCGATTCAACGGAATAAGTAGGGATAATAGCTATCCTGGATAGTACCCTGAATTTGCTATGAATCTCAATGATCAGAAATTTATATAGAGAGAATCCACGAAATTATTGAAATTCAAATAGTGAACTTAGAGGGTTTCCCCTTCCTTCATTTCAAATAAGTTGTATCTTGCTCGAGCTAATGAATAGGACTAGGGTGAAAATGATAGAAGCCAATAAGAAACCGAAATAACTAATTATAGTTATAGTAGGCGTGGAAGGACTGAATGAAATATGGTTTATACATATCTTCATGAGACAATTACCTAAATTTTTCTTTTCGTAACCTTGAGATCAGAATACAAAAGATCAATTGTCCCAATTCGTACCAATTCAGGATCCTATATCTACTATAGGATATGTATGAACGAACATAGATGAGAAGAAATCTATGGTAGAAATCTCTTCATTATCCTAGAAATTCCCACATTCATCGAGCAACTCATGAATAGCACCCGCGAACCCCTTCACAAATTGTCGAACGTAATCTTTCTTCTTACAAGGTGAATGAATTCTCAATCAGTACGATTGGATCACCTGGCATTTTCTTCTTTACCAATAGCTATCGGTCCAGAGACTGGACCGTAAAAAACCTCTTCTACAGACATATTCAAAGTTTTGTGAATTTCACATTTAGGTGTAAGAATATGAATATCCAGTTTGTCCTTTCATTTCTAGATCTTATTTATCCAATCATTCGACCCTCTAGATGGATTCTATTTTTTCAATATTCATTCTTAGAGCTAGTAGAGCCCGATATTACAAGAATTCCACCCGAGTAACTCGTAATTTCACATAAAATTGACTAGGTTCTATTGCACTATACACTTGGTTTTATCTAATGAGTAACACCTACTCGTTAATACAAGGTACTATATAATAAGTCCGTGGGATAACTCCACCTGCGCCGGATACTATTGGAAGAGCAGCATACATCTGCATAGCACCAATGATCCCCGTGCAATCTGAATTACTGGGATCATCTACACGGACATAATTTCATGTCGGAATGAAAAAGGAAGGGGGTAAAAGTATCATATTCTGGATGAGTTGTATTGACAGTGATTAATACCCTTTGCAAGCGGCACTCATCCTCTTTTTCGGTTCTACAGCCACCTGTATGTAGAAGCTAATTCCAATCAAAATTTCCATAGTCTATGCAATTGTTACAACATCGATTGAGAGGGTTCCTTACGTCTGGACCTCAGAACATGCAATATTCTCTTATTTCTGTTGGGATTCAGTCGACCAAACAGAGATGGAATAACTGTTGGCAGGAACAGAATAATTCTATCCCGTTCCTTCTCGATACTCATAAAAATTTTATTGCTGTGTCAGAAGAAGGCTAGTTATACTGGTCCAGTAGACTTCAAAGATACCCTTGGTATAACATTGACAATCGAACAAGGATTGGAGAAGATATCAGTAGTTTTCCATTTCCTGATCTCTATCTTTCATGGGATCAATTCCCCCTTGACTGACTTTACAATAATATATGGAGCTGAGCATGGCTGGGAATACGGGAGAACGCTCCTTTGCTGACATTATTACTAGTATTAGATACTGGGTTATCCATAGCATTACCATACCTTCTCTATTCATTGCAGGTTGGTTATTTGTCAGCACGGGTTTGGCTTATGATGTGTTTGGGAGCCCCCGGCCGAATGAGTATTTCACAGAAAGCCGACAAGAGGTTCCATTAGTAACTGGCCGTTTCGATCCGTTAGAGCAACTCGATGAATTTACTAGATCTTTTTAGGAGGCACTAATGACTACAGATAGAACTTTTCCGATTTTTACAGTTAGATGGTTGGCCATTCACGGGCTAGCTGTCCCGACAGTTTTTTTCTTGGGATCAATATCGGCAATGCAGTTCATCCAACGATAAACTCTATCTAAAAAAAGGTATGGAGATATGACACAATCAAACCCGAACAAACAAAATGTTGAATTGAATCGTACCAGCCTCTTCTGGGGGTTGCTACTCATTTTTGTACTTGCTGTTCTATTCTCTAATTATTTTTTCAATTAGGAACAATGAGAATATTCTCACTCCATTCGAATAGATCCAATACTCATAATTATCTATGCTATGACTGTTTATGTCTCGAGCATGACCACTTAATAAAATGTGAAAGGGAGTAAGAGAAATGGCCGAAACCACTGGAAGGATCCCTCTTTGGTTGATAGCTACTGTAACTGGTATTATTGTGATTGGTTTACTGGGTATCTTTTTCTATGGTTCATATTCTGGATCAGGGTCATCCCTATAGTAGGGGAAATGCACTTACTATGGGGAATACTATACATGCGAAAGTGAAAAATTGATAAGGCCTTACCCTTCAGAGAAGGGTAAGGTCTTATCAAAATCTATTTTTGAGATTCTCTTCTATATTAATATTAATTAGAAGAGAAGATTCGTACAAATACAATGACTCTGTCATTTACTTCATTCAATGCCTTTCAGTCAGGTGATAAGCCAACCTATTCTTCCACTATATGATCAAAATTGGATCGATCCCATTTCAATCTCTGTCGAAGGAACAACGGAGAAACAGAGAATATTAATTACTAAAAATTTGCTCATTTCTCTGATGGGAGATTATGCAAAGTTTCTGTAAAAACCTGAACTATGAGAATCTGAATGTGCAAATAGAATCTTTTCTTATTTTGGCTTAAAAAAGAAAAGAGGAAAAAAACCTTTTTTCATTTTCTCTCATAATGAACGAACCCAAAAGTTTTATAGGGTTGTTTTACTCAATGAGTGATATTGCCCCTTCCTTACTTGTCTGCTCTTCCTTCTTTATGAATTTTAAGCTCAGTATAACGTACAAAATAATCGACAATTTACGAAGGAATTTACGAACAGGGCAGGATCGACACCCAATTAGTTCCTCTTATCTCAACGAGAATAATTTATTCAAATCTTTTCGAGGAAGAATAATGGTATAGGATCAAGAATGGAATCAGAGAAAATAGGAATCTTCTCCAAGATTGCTTGGTTATTTTCCTCATCTCTCCCTCCTGCGATCTATCTCTATTTTCCGGATCATTTCTTTTGAACATGGGGGGCAAGGAAAGGAAGGAATGGTATGTATCTAGTACGCGATATAGCATATGAGGATCGTTCGACAAGTTGATCTGTTCCAGTGCTTATTGAGTCACTCCTTATTAAAAATGTAGATATATCTTACATTTTTCCAAGAAAATATAAGGGAGAAGGAGGATAAAAGGCTCTCCATCTCCGAAGGGGTATTAATTTTTGATTCAATCAGTCAACTTAATGTTCGGAAATCTATGGACCTAAAGATTCATCTCGGCCAATTGAACTTTCTCAAATTGTTTCTTCTTAAGGACCAAAAATATCTGTGCCAGAATGACAGATGCTAAGAATAATAAAAGACCTTGAACACGTAATGGATCTTGAAGTACTATCTCTGCATCTCCTTGACCGAATCCACCCACATTAGGGTTATTCGTTAATGGCTGATCGACCTTGATCAATTCGCCTTCTGAAACAAGAAGTTCCGGTCCCGGAGGTACAATGTCAACCACTTGCCCACCGTCTGATGTATTATCGATAGTTATCTCATATCCACCCTTTTCTTTACGTAAAATTTTGCTCACTCTTCCTGTTGCCGAAGCGCTGTAGACCGTATTGTTGCTCTTACTCCCGTCGGGATAAATTTGTCCTCTTCCTCTATTACCACCCAAATATATGGGATATTTAAGGAAGTGAGCTTCTTTATCAGTAGCAGGATCTGGTGAAAGGATGGGGAACACAAGTTCACTATATTTTTGACCAGGAACAGGACCTATTACAATAATGTTTTTTTGATTGGGACGATAGTTCTGAAAATAAAGATTACCCATCTTTTGTCTAATCTCAGGAGAAATACGATCCGGAGGGGCTAATTCAAAGCCCTCGGGTAAAATTAGAACAGCTCCTACATTTAAAGCCCCTTTCTTACCATTAGCAAGAACTTGTTTCATTTGCGTATCATAGGGGATCTTAACAACTGCTTCAAATACGGTATTGGGAAGCACGGACTGTGGAACCTCAATATCTACAGGTTTTTTGGCCAAGTGACAATTGGCACATACAATACGTCCAGTTGCTTCTCGGGGATTTTCATAACCCTGCTGTGCAAAAATGGGATATGCATTCGAAATGGATGTCCGAGTGATGATATGTATCATGACCAGGACGGAAATTAACCGAGTCATCTTTTTCGTCCAGTCATAAGTATTTCTATTTTGCATGGTTATTGGTTCCAAATCATTTTTCGGGTGAGAGTAGGTAGCTATCATAGTTACCTGTCAAAAATTCTGCTACTATATTGATTGAACCAAACCTAAAAGTAAGAAATCGGAAGTCTCGCACCAGGAGAAGAATGAGGGGGAGGAATAGCTAATTCCTGAACACAGAAAACACTTTATTATTCTGTTTCAATTGTTTCGGTCGGAGAAAAAACCCTATTCTTTATTCATTCATCGAATGATAAATTACTACAAGTGAAGGAGATATACGATTGAAACGACGGAAGATCCAATATTTAAGAATCGTATCTAAGATGACTGGAAAAGTTGAAACAAGAACAGATATTATTTGTTCGTTATGAGCAAATCCATAATTTTCGGAGATCGAATCGATCATCAGTTCCCAACCATGGGGCGAATGAAACCCAATAAATAGATCAGTTACTAAAAGGATGACAAAAGCTTTCATTGTATCGCTCAGACTATAGAATAATTCTTGGATCCAAGAATTTAGAATGGCAAGTTTATTCCTACCCAGAATGAGATAAGCACTTATAAGAACAAAACCTATTAGATTTGTTAATAAATGTGAGATTATCTGGATACAATCTTCATTGTACATTTCAACCAATTGGATCGTTTCTTCGTGAAGCTCTATAGGAAGATCTTGTGAATATGTTCCCAAAGAATCTTCCAACATTTTTTCTAATAGGAATAGATCTTCTATTCTCTCAAATCTTTCCAGAGCACTTTCTTCCTGGAGATAATCATAAATTTTATAAGATTGACCAGTATTCCACCAATCTGTGATCCAAGGCTCCAAACCTTTCCGTAATAAAATAGGAATTATCCAGGGCAGTACTACTAAACATGCGAGATATCGTAGGGAAGCTAATGCTTTATATTTGGCCACTTCCAATTCGTGAATCGCTAACGAACCTGATTCACCCGTCAGTTCTGTCCGAAATCTAGACAAAGTACGAGTGATAGAATGAGGTATGGGACTCATAGATTGATCTATTGCGTAATTGTTTTACCCCGAGAAAAATTATCCTCGGAGAAAAAGTAAAAGGTTCGCTCCAAATGAGTGAGACGGAGCATAAGGAGATCGTTCCCAGATATCCGATCATTCCAGATCGTCTCTATCTGGACCAATTATCTATTCATTTTTTCCATTCTATCTTACTCTTTTTTAGAAGAATCACTTGAAGTAACATAAGTCTTATTCATTGCCAAGATCCTTTGAATCCTGATAACTGGATTCAAAGGATCTTTTACAAATCTTTCCCCAGTTATCTCCAAAGATGACAAATGCTCTTGAAAAATGAGATAACGACGAAATCATATAAGAATAATTTGGATCGTGATGAAGAATCGGGATGAAAGGAAAAAATATTCTAGTTTTAGGGAAACCGGACCACTATATCTAATAATTGTTCTTTCTGATACATCATATCCATCTACTGGCTCTATAAGCTCGCCCTCCCTAGGATAGGAAATGATATGGTGTGTTCGGGAACTACCAAAAGAATCTCGGTCTGATTCATTCCATAAGTATCATTTAGTAGGAATTAACTGCATGATCTTTTTCCCGGACAAATACCAACTAGTTCTATCGTAACTTATTGCTCTTCCTATATTACCTCTTCCTATACTATTTAATAAAAATCTTATATTGTTCATAAAGATCCTATATCGTTCCATTTACATACAATAATATTTCAATATTTATTTCAATTTATATGAAATACAATATTGAAATTTCCTGATTGGATATTAATTAATGTTCCTTGATTTGATCCATATTAAAATGTCTCGACATTTTAATGTATGTCGAGGATAAAGAACCCCCCGGTTCATTTCAAAACCCTTCAATGGATACACGCAAGAAACGGGCTGATTCAGCAGCTTTCTGTTCGATCTCCCTTAGGTTCAAATTATCACCAGTACGAGTTAAAGGAATGTCTTGTCGGCCCTTTATTTCCATATAAAGAACACGACGAGGGGAAATACCTTCTTGAACTTCCGTTTTGATCATCTGAATATCCTTCATAAGAAATCGTGGGAAAATACGACGATTTATTCCGGGAAATCCCCAACGAAAAAGACATACAATTCCTTTTCTTTTATCAAACTTATTATAGCCACTACCCACATTGAACAAAATTGTGCACCACAGATAAGAGCTAATGAACAGACCTGCAATACCATGAAAACACATTACAATTCCTTGTGGAAAAAAGAGTATTTGCTGAGATGACAATAGGGGTATCAGGTTCTCACCAAAATAACTCGAAATACCGACCAGGAAAAATCCTAGTGAACCCAGAAAGAGGATACAAGCCCAAAAGAAATTACTTCCTTTTCGAGACCCTGTTATAGGTTCTATCCAGAGCCATTTGGATCGACGATTCATAAAAAATTGTATTCAATTCCATCCTATTGAAGTTGAGGGAATAGCCAACTTTTTTATCCTTTGGTTCCCAAACTCTTATAAACTAGCTATCCATATACATAGATAACATTTCCGTAAAGTCAGCCAAGTATATCTTCTTGTCCATTCTTACCATCCATTTCAAAAAGGTCCTTCCTTAATTTATCAATTTGAGAAACAACACTGGATCAGTGCAGTATCAATATCTACAGGAATAGATATATATACCATATAAAAAATATAACCGACAATATTAACATATTGATCAATACCTATCTATTGAAACATGCGTATATCCAATATGTATATGGATATGAATAGATATCCAAATTATCTATATATAAAATAGAATGGTAAAATCTATCCATATTCATATATGAATATGTCGAAATACATATGGATATTTATACCTATTTTGTGTCTATAAGGGTTCTATCTTATATCATCTGAAATAGATATGGATATCCTATTTGTTCCGCAATTGAAAGATCCAAACCCATTTCTTACATCGGATTTTATAAAATTCATAAAATCTCGTCTTTCTGAATATACAGATGAGAAAGAACCATTGTAATTGCCGGAAGTAATAAGCCGACTAAAGGAACTAAAATAGAGGGTAGGTGAGGAATTATCATAGAATGAGTACCTTACTTAATCAATTAAATTTTTATAAATATTACAAGGAATTATTATAAGATCAAATAAGTGATGGGACCAAATGAGCGGTCCTATTCGTCCTTCTTCATAGAATACATGTACGCAAATATTGTTCTTTTCCCCATCTCTTCCAAAAATTCTGAAAAAGCATTTCAAGTTGGATCCAAAATTGTTTTTGAATAAGATCCCGAGTTCAACAATGAGGATCTTATCTATTACAATATATATACAGATATATTACAACACTTATTCATACTATATAATAAAATAGTGGAAGAACAAGAATCCTGACCAAAATTTCTCTGATTTCGGAGAGCGGAAAATTGGCTATATTTATTGTTAGTATAGGATCGAGGATCATAAATTGTTGGTAAAAAGGGGGTGAAAAGCAATTCTCTTAGAGAAATCATTCTTTCTTTCGCCGCGATAAGAAACTATATCACTGTCACTTCCGTTACAAGGAACTCGATTTGATCTTTTTTCCTTATAAGGAAAAAACTCAACGTTCATTTTTTTCACGAGGAAGACCGTAAAGCTTAAATAGTTCACTCAGAACACCTTTTAAGAGATTACGTGGAACAATCAGATCAAATAAACCATGACCAAATAAATGCTCAGTCACCTGAAAATCTTCAATCACTTTCTGACCTAATGTCTGTTCGATTACTCTTTTACCTGCAAATGCAATGTACGCTTTAGGTTCGGCAATAATGATATCTCCCAACATGCCAAAACTAGCAGTCACTCCACCGGTTGTCGGAGACGTCAGAATCGATAAATATAACAACTTTTTATCCTTCTGATGAATATATAACGCAGAAGCTATTTTAGCCATTTGCATTAAACTAAAACTTCCTTCTTGCATGCGTGCTCCTCCGGAAGCACACACCATAATGACTGGAAGAGATTCCTCGGTAGCGCGCTCGATCAGACGGGTTATTTTCTCACCTACTACAGAGCCCATACTACCTCCCATGAACTTAAAATCCATAACTCCGAGTGCGATAGGAATACCATTTAATTTACCTATGCCTGTTTGAATAGCATCAGTCAAACCTGTCTCTATTTGACAGGAAGTTATATGATCCTTATAAGGTTCATCCTCAGAATTAAGAGGATCAGAATTAGAAGGTTCATCCTCAGAATGAAATTGAAGAACATCTAGAGTGTACATGTCTTCATCCATAGGACGCCAAGTGCCACGATCAATTATAAGTTCTATTCTATCTGAACTATTCATTTGCAGATAATATCCACATTCTTCACAAATACTTTTATTCTCTCTCAAGAATCTGATATAGAGCAAGCTCTCGCAATTATCGCATTGAACCCATAATCTATTAATTTTAACGTAATCAATACTTAGATTCTTGTTCTTATCCATCTCATTGACGTCCTTACTATCCCCTTCGACCGAATCTTTTAGTAATCCAGTTATTTTACGCCTGTCTTCGAACCACTCCCTTATAGACATAGAGTTTTCCATATAAAGGTAAAGATTGTTACTTTTCCTATCTTATTTTGTATGAGGAGAAGTCGTATAAATAAAATGATTAAAATAATTAATGAATAGTGGAATGAATCATTGATAAATCATCTCCATTCATTATTGATTAGGAATCCGAAATATCGATCCGGGATTATGATAGAACCCTTTATTCTGTTATAAAGAAAGATTCTCTCCTATACCGCGATGAAAAGGAATTTTCATCCTAAATATAAAATCTTTTGGGCTAGAAGGGATTTGAACCCTTGACTTCATGGTCCGGAACCATGAGCTCTGATCCACTGAGTACCAACCCTATCGAATGATCCATAAGATCAATGGAAAGGATGAATAGGATTCGTTATCGAATGCTTTACCCCAAAAAATTTGAATTGACTCACTCTGTTTGAGATATTTGACCTCGGAAATTTCTATATATCAATATCTATTATAGATATTGATATATAGAAATCCCAGATATTAATATCTGAAATCGCAGATCTCCGTTCACGATTTGGCCTAATCTTTGTGGTAGTGGTAAAAGATTGGGCCGAGTCCGATTGGTAGAACGAAAGTCACTGGATTACAAGTAATCAATCGTATCAAATTCAAATTTGATCTCCTTCCATACTTCACAAGCAGCAGCTAGTTCAGGACTCCATTTAGTAGCTTCACGGATCACTTCATTACCTTCACGAGCAAGATCACGTCCTTCATTACGAGCTTGTACACAAGCTTCTAGAGCAACCCGATTAGCTACTGCACCAGGCGCATTTCCCCAAGGGTGCCCCAAAGTTCCCCCACCAAACTGTAGTACGGAATCATCCCCAAAGATCTCGGTCAGAGCAGGCATATGCCAAACGTGAATACCTCCTGAAGCTACGGGCAGAACACCTGGCATAGATACCCAGTCTTGAGTGAAGTAAATACCACGACTTCGATCTTTTTCAATAAAATCATCACGCAGTAGATCAACAAACCCTAAAGTGACGTCTCGTTCCCCTTCAAGTTTACCTACTACAGTACCGGCGTGAATATGATCTCCACCGGACATACGCAATGCTTTAGCCAGTACACGGAAATGCATGCCATGATTTCTTTGTCTGTCAATAACTGCATGCATCGCGCGGTGAATGTGAAGAAGTAGGCCGTTGTCTCGGCAATAATGAGCCAAAGAAGTATTTGCAGTAAAACCTCCCGTCAGATAGTCATGCATAACGATAGGAACTCCCAATTCTCTTGCAAATATTGCCCTTTTCATCATTTCTTCACATGTACCTGCAGTAGCATTCAAGTAATGTCCCTTAATTTCACCCGTCTCAGCCTGAGCCTTATAAAGTGCTTCCGCACAAAAGACAAAACGATCTCTCCAGCGCATGAATGGTTGGGAATTTACGTTCTCATCATCCTTGGTAAAATCAAGTCCACCACGGAGACATTCGTAAACTGCTCTACCATAGTTCTTAGCCGATAGACCCAATTTTGGTTTGATAGTACATCCCAATAAAGGACGGCCATATTTGTTCAATTTATCCCTTTCGACTTGGATACCATGAGGTGGACCTTGAAAAGTTTTGGAATAAGCAGGGGGGATCCGCAAATCTTCCAAACGTAGAGCCCGTAGGGCCTTGAATCCAAATACATTACCTACAATGGAAGTGAACAAGTTAGTAACAGAACCTTCTTCGAAAAGGTCTAAGGGGTAAGCTACATAGGCAATAAATTGACTCTCCTCTCCAGGAACGGCCTCGATGTCATAGCATCGTCCCTTGTAACGATCAAGACTAGTAAGTCCATCGGTCCAAACAGTGGTCCATGTACCGGTGGAAGATTCAGCAGCTACTGCTGCTCCCGCTTCCTCGGGCGGCACCCCAGGTTGAGGAGTTACTCGGAATGCTGCCAAGATATCCGTATCTTTGGTCTGATATTCAGGAGTATAATAAGTTAATCTGTAATCTTTAACACCAGCTTTGAATCCGACACTAGCTTTAGTCTCTGTTTTTGGTGACATAAGTCCCTCCTTTATTAATAATTATTTCTCGCAAGGACGAGGTCTGCTCGACATGGATCGAACGTAAACAATCGATTTTGTTTGACAGAAATATCCTACAAAACAGTCGTCCGTTATTGGACAATAAGATCTAATTGATTTTGACAGAAATATCCTACAAAACAGTCGTCCGTTATTGGACAATAAGATCTACTAGATACACTCTCATTGTATAATGTTCTTTATGTATGACGCAACCCAATTTTTGCTCTTGAAGTTCTTCATTGACCCAAGCACCTTTCAGCTGTTAAACTAGTTAATTAATGAATTTAAGGAACCGAATTGACCTTTAACCATAATGGTGCGAATTGTCCATATGACAATACATATAGAATATGGAACAAATGTGCGTACGAAGAGATAACGACCAATGAGATAAAGGTCATTCGTAAGGTTAAAGTTTCAAATTTCACAGATGATATGGACATAATGTTGAAGTATTTTCAATTTTAGTTATGGATAAATGGGTTCTAGTTATAGAGAAATCGAAGACTTCCTCATGATCCTTATCCATATCTATCTACCTACTTAATATTCCAAATATTAATTTGAACTTTTCAATAAAGTAGGGTATTACCCAGGTGGTAACTCCCATTCATTATTGACTGATCTGATCGACCCGATACGGAAGGAACCTTTTTGTTATTGATAATATTGGAAAAATAATATTGATATATATCAAATTCAAGATTCAAGGAAATTTTTTCCTTTTTTGTATGAGAACCAATCCTCTTGTTCTTGGGGTTTCCGCACTTGTGGAAAAAAGTGTGGGACGTATCGCTCAAATCATTGGCCCAGTACTGGATGTATCTTTTCCTCCAGGTAATATGCCTAATATTTACAATTCATTGACAGTTAAGGGTCAAGGTACAACCGGTAAGGAAATTCAGGTTACTTGTGAAGTACAACAATTATTAGGAAATCATAAGGTTAGAGCTGTAGCTATGAGTGCTACAGATGGTTTGACGAGAGGAATGAGAGTGATTGACACGGGAGCTCCTCTGAGTGTTCCAGTTGGTGGAGCTACTCTCGGACGAATTTTCAATGTTCTTGGAGAACCTGTTGATAATTTGGGTCCTGTAGATGCTCGCATAACATCTCCTATTCATAGATCTGCTCCCGCCTTTATAGAGTTGGATACAAAATTATCCATCTTCGAAACAGGCATTAAAGTAGTAGATCTTTTGGCTCCTTACCGCCGTGGGGGAAAAATCGGTTTATTTGGAGGAGCTGGAGTGGGTAAAACAGTACTCATTATGGAGTTGATCAACAACATTGCTAAGGCTCATGGAGGGGTATCTGTATTTGGAGGAGTAGGAGAACGTACCCGTGAAGGGAATGATCTTTACATGGAAATGAAAGAATCGGGAGTAATTAATGAACAAAGCATCTCAGAATCAAAAGTGGCTCTGGTCTATGGTCAGATGAATGAACCACCAGGAGCTCGTATGAGAGTCGGTTTAACTGCTCTAACCATGGCCGAATATTTCCGAGATGTCAATGAGCAAGACGTATTATTATTTATTGATAACATCTTCCGCTTTGTCCAAGCGGGATCAGAGGTATCCGCCCTATTAGGCAGAATGCCTTCCGCCGTGGGTTATCAGCCAACTCTTGCCACGGAAATGGGTTCTTTGCAAGAGAGAATTACTTCCACAAAAAGGGGATCCATAACCTCGATTCAAGCAGTTTATGTACCTGCTGACGACTTGACCGACCCTGCTCCTGCTACGACATTTGCACATTCAGATGCTACTACCGTACCATCGAGAGGATTAGCTGCCAAGGGTATCTATCCAGCAGTGGATCCTTTAGATTCAACATCGACTATGCTCCAACCTTGGATCGTAGGTGAAGAACATTACGAAATTGCACAAGGGGTTAAGCAAACTTTACAACGTTATAAGGAACTTCAAGACATTATAGCTATTCCTGGACTGGATGAATTATCGGAGGAAGATCGTTTAATCGTAGCAAGAGCAAGAAAAATTGAACGTTTCCTATCACAACCCTTTTTCGTAGCAGAGGTATTCACAGGTTTCCCGGGCAAATATGTTGGTCTAATGGAAACAATTAGAGGGTTTCAAATGATCCTTTCCGGAGAATTAGATGGTCTTACCGAACAGTCTTTTTATTTGGTGGGTAACATTGATGAAGCTACCGCGAAGGCTATTAACTAAAGTGAATTTTGAAAATGACCCTAAATCTTCGTGTACTGTCTCCTAATCGAGTCGTTTGGGATTCAGAAGTTAAAGAAATAATCCTATCTACTAATAGTGGTCAAATTGGCGTATTACCCAATCATGCTTCACTTGTGGCAGCTGTAGATATAGGAGTTATGAAAATACGTCTCAATGGACGGTGGTCCACTATGGCTTTGATGGGCGGTTTCGCCAAGATAGACAATGATAAAATAACCGTATTGGTCAATAATGCAGAGAGAGATGTTGACATCAATCTAAAAGAAGCCCAGGAAACTTTTCGAATAGCTAAAGCTGACTTAGCTCGAGCCGAAGGCAAAAGACAAGCAATTGAGGCTGATGTAGCTCTGAAAAGAGCTAGAACACGATTAGAGGCTATCAATGCTAGCCCCCCCGTCTCTAATGAAAATTTTGGAGAATGATCTGAAAATGGATTGATTCAATGTTCTGTCTCGATCCAAAAAAGTGGAGTAAAGCTTATTAGATGCCATCGACTCTTCAATGGTATCTAATAAGTTTACCTACTATTGGATTTGAACCAATGACTCTCGCCGTATGAAAGCGATACTCTAACCACTGAGTTAAGTGGGTCATTTATTCTCATAGGTAGAGTTGGACTCTATAAACAATTCTAAATGGAATTAAACGTATAGACAATGTTTCTCTGGCGCAGATCGAACTTATTGGGACGTATTAGATCATAGTATCGGATCATGAAATATCTACCTTGACAGAAAGTGATCCATCTGGTTAGTATAGTAGTGTATCACCAAGACTGGCAAGGAAGGGCTATAGCTCAGCATGGTAGAGCACCTCGTTTACACGTGCGCCAATGGTTTTCGGGAGAGTTTATCGATTCGTCCGATCCACGAAATAGATTCTATGTGAAATAGTCTTACTCTATCAATTTGTTTCTCTGGGGAACAATAGCATGACAAAGATGAAGTTCGATCCGATTCGAATTACGAATCTAATTGATATGGTCAATCCCAGCTCCGTTCAATGCCAGGCATAATGAGTATAATACGGGGACCTCAAAATAGATTCTTTTCGCTCTATGAACTTTTAGGTGTATGAAGTGTCATATTTCACTTTTTGAGCGATAGAGGAGACTCTATTTGAGTCAATCTATGCCCGAGCAAGGCAGACCTACGTCAAGGAAACCTTTTGAATAACTTTGGGATTGCTTCCGAAGGGTAATAATTTGGAGCACACGGAGCCATATTAGTATCTTCCTGGAAAGAGGAGAATGGCAGACTAACCGATCTTTCCATCAGTTAATGAAAGAGCCCAATGCGAGAAAATGCATGTTGGGTTCTTGGAACAGTTCAAATCATTTTGATAATAAGAACTTTGATCTGTTCTACCGAGAAGGTCTACGGTTCGAGCCCGTATAGCCCTATACATTCCACTAAGTTACACTACTTTATTTATATATATATATATATCCCCTCATAGTCCCTATGACTTGGCCTTGAAGAGTCTTTCGGATCATATAAACTATTCTCATGTCCTTATCGAGATCGATGGATGGGAACGTTGGAACAGGACAGGCAGATAATTATTTCTCATCGATCGAGATTGATCCGATACCAGATGATCGCACCTATAAACCCTTTTTTTCATTAATAAAAAAAGAGGGGAAAGAAAATAAGTTAAGTAACGACTGACATGATGATATGCAATAATAATCCATTACATTATTGGAGGTTACTAATCTACTTCTGATAGATCCAAGGTTCTAATGATTGATCCCAGCCTATTGGATCTTGGCCTTCGTTCGAATAGTAAGTAATTAGGATCGATCATTGTAATTTGATGAATCAGGTGTAGGGAATTCCTAGCTAGTATGATGAATGACTTCCTCCTTTCCTTTTATTCTCAAGGGAATCCATAAGAAGGGGATCTATGGAAGTATCTGTCCGATCCAATCTGTCTAATCTGTCCAATCCAAAGAGTTCGGATCGTAGAACTGGAACTAATTGTAACATACAAGAAACAAGGCGTTTTTTCTTTTCTTTTTTTCTAGGCACTTCTAGATTCTACATACAAATATAGATAGAGGATTTATAAGGTATTCCATACTATATTGCTTGGATTTGCACAATGTTAGAATTCCCATTGTAAGATAATCTAGTTCGGAACCGAGGGAAAAGCGGGTAATTTGTCACGATATTTTCTATATTGTATCACATTTCTTTTTTTGTTCATTTTTATCGCTAGCTCTTCGAAAAACTCGAGAGTTCTCTAAAATATCATATGTTTGAAGCAGTTTCTAGTCCAGTCAAAGTATCGATTGGACATGTGGCTTTTAGCTCCATCCAAACGCAACGCATTCCGTTGGGGTTGAACGAAGTCCTTTTCCGTTCAATCGAAAATCCCGGCTGTATCTATCCCTTTGCTAAAGATCGGGGCGAAGATCTTGATCAACTAGGATTCTCTACAATATGTTATTTATGGTAAATCAAACCTATTCTTGAACCATAGAAGTGGGAAGTACTACGGATATTCCAAATACCTGGAAAGGAAAATTCTCTGGAGTTGATCCATTCTAGCTAAAGGCGAACCTTTGGTTCGTTCTCTTTCTCCACCTAAGATCATAACTCTGTTGGGACAAAACTAGAATCCCTTGCTCAAAAATAATGTGGACTGCGACCCAAAAGAAGTTGCCTTCTGCCCCGTTACAAATAGATATTTACTCGGTTAGACAATAGATCTGTCCGAAATCATGTTATATCGGAATGAGCCCGGACTCATCACGAACTTATACGTGAAGGATTTGATACGTTCCACGGATCGATTGACGCCTACCAAGACGTTTCATTCGTCTTCTTTCAATACTGTAAAATGTTCACTATCTCCGTTGATAGATGAGCCTCGAAATTTGTATATTTGTCCCATCACCTGCATTATAATATAATAAATAACTTGATTGTCTCTTAACCGTGCGTGTAAGACGGACATCCAGACCTTTTTTTTTTCTTCGTAGGAAACATGAGCCCTTTATCGGACTTGAACCGATGACTTACGCCTTACCATGGCGTTACTCTCACCACTGAGTTAAAAGGGCCCCCCCATCATATATTAATGAGTAAGTCTACTACGGTATATGAACAAAAAATTGGATGCACATGATCCATCTATATTTATAGATATCAAGTTGAGAACATATATTAGTAGCTCGTAGGTTTACATGAGAGGAGGGTAGGGATAGCTATACTGGAAACTCCGGGCTGAGCTGATACGAAGCGAATGGAGACAAGTTATGTTATGCCTAAAACAATTCTGAATGTATTGCTAGAAGAGCCGCGGGATCAACGGGTCAGGTCCTATTGCAATTACCTGAAATGCGTTTGCATAATATTATTTCTCGATCGGGTATGGCTCCCACCATTCCCGGAGCTAAACAATTAGTTAATCATAGACATACCTCGGTCAATGACCATATGGTAGATATTTCGAAAATGAATTCTAAATAATTCAATTCTTTTTAACAGAATTCTTCAAATATCATTACAAACTGTAGAAAATTTGAACAAATAGGAAGATGTTCCCGGATATAATCTATCGCAAACCTAAGAAGATCAATGGTTGTAAGGAAACCCCTTCTATTTTGAAAGATGGCGATGATATTAAACCAATTCTTTTCTTTCTTAATCCAAGATAAATATAATCCTTCTTCCATTTTCTCTTCTTCCCCATCTGTGTAATTTCGATCAGGAACATAGCCTTGAGTAACTGATATCTTTTATAATAATACATAAAGAAATAAATAGAGAGCCCATTCAGATATTGAAATATCTAGGTATTTTCATTTTATACTGGAGAGAAAAAAATGGATGCATTCAATGTAACTAATTTATTAAAAAAAAAATTAAGGAGGAAATTGAAGAAATGACGTCAAATTTGGAATTTGTTAATTTTGTTAATTATGAAGCTATTGCATTTGTTCTAGCTTTTTTTGCTTCTATTTCAATAACTCTTTTGGCTTTCAAATTAGCTGAATCACTATATGATGCATGAATGATTCTTTGCTTTTCTTGGCCTGGCCGGTGGCCAGGCCAGCCAGGTCAGAAAAAAGGGGGAAAAAATTATTTTGAACGGAATGAACAATATGATTCGCTAGATTTCTTTTTCTCTAAATAATTGCTCTATTCATTACATTATCGATACAATCCATACATGTTATGGTATACACCTTCACTCCACCATTCATTTTGTTACACATGAACTCTTCCATCTTGGAGAGATGGCTGAGCGGACTAAAGCGGCGGATTGCTAATCCGTAGTACGGATAATCCGTACCGAGGGTTCGAATCCCTCTCTCTCCGTTCGGTCACTATTGATCCTGAAAACGAAAACTCCGAATCTTTCTACGGAAAAGACCAATTAACCTAGAGACTTTTTTCACTATTCTTTACGTCCGGGATTACGTCCTGGATCGTTCGATAGAAATCCAAAGATAAAAAGAGAAATGAAAAATACCACTACTGCGTAAACGAACAGCTTAAGAGTAAGCATTACGTAATCTCCAGGATCCTGATTATAAGTACAACAGAATAGATCATCAATCTTTGTACCATATATGGATACTTGAATACCAAGCAATAGTATGATTCATACAAATCACGAAATTATTTTTCCGGATCACGTGTGAAAATAAATTTGAAAGAAGGAGATAATTTATCCCTTTGTTTTCCAAATGGTCTTTCTTCCCTTCTTATTTGTTTGAATCAACCAGATATTTATCGAATCTTTATGAAAATATGTAATTCGTATCAATACGTGACCAAATAGCCCAATCCAAAGTGAGCGATGAGATCGGAAGGAATTGACGAAGGTGAGTTAAAAAGTTTTTAGCCGGGAGCAGATAAGGTATCTGGATCTGGTATCGTCGGGCGGAGCAAGGATAGAACTTCTGCCACAAAAAATATAAAGAGTGATACAAAAATTGGATCAATGACAGCGATCCAAAAACTTGAAAAAGGAAAAAAGAGGATACTTTTTATCGAAAACTTACAGCAGCTTGCCAAACAAAGGCTAAGAGAAAAGAAAGAACGGGAATAATTGGCATTACATCGACAATTGGATCGGAAATCGCATAAGCCTCAGGTAATTTTCCAAAAAAGGGATTATTTGAATGAATAAAGGCATCATCTAGACAAATATTGAGCATAACTGGCATTTTTCTTCTCCAATAAAAATTAGGGGGGGGGTAAAGCCAGAAAAGTCTTTGATTAATGGAATTGATCGAAGCTCTTCGGCAAGTTTGACCGGACTTGGGGTTGGAAGGGATGATTCTTTCATACATACAATATTTTACCCAATCTAATAGAGATTGATCAATGAATGGATATTCTTATCCCTTTTTATGTTTCTCCTATTATGTCCAATTCCATTAATAACCTATTTTGTTTCAAAATCCACAAAATTATCTGGCCAATTGGGATCTGATCTAATGAATCTTGGATCCTAATGAGTTGACAAAAAATTTGATATAAGTATTCATTAGCATATGAATAGAAAAATAGGATGGGAATGGGGCGTGGCCAAGCGGTAAGGCAGCAGGTTTTGATCCTGTTATTCGGAGGTTCGAATCCTTCCGTCCCAGACTTATTTCATTGGTTCCTGTTTTCCCTTCCCTCCCTCTTCCCTTTCTTCTTTCGTAAAGGGTAAATCCAATGGAATTTCGTTCTACTTTTTATCATCATTTCACCATACTTATCAGAAGGGAATGTGATTACAATGGGGAAGGGATAAAGGGATATCTCTGTGGTGCAAGATGGGAATACAGATCAATTTGAGATAAGGTTCAATTTATGAAATTAGCCCATTGGATGTATGCTGGTCCTGCTCATATTGGAACTCTACGAGTAGCTAGTTCATTCAAAAATGTCCATGCCATTATGCATGCTCCTCTAGGAGATGATTATTTTAATGTAATGCGCTCTATGTTAGAACGGGAAAGAAATTTTACTCCTGCAACTGCTAGTATAGTAGATCGTCACGTACTAGCACGTGGATCTAAAAAAAGAGTTGTGGATAATATTCTTCGAAAAGATAAGGAGGAAGGTCCCAATCTGATCATATTGACACCTACATGTACCTCTAGTATCTTGCAAGAGGATTTAAAAAACTTTGTGGATAGAGCATCCATAATCTCCGATTGCAACGTCATTTTTGCGGATGTGGATCATTATCAAGTGAATGAAATTCAGGCAGCGGATAGAACTTTGGAACAGGTGGTTCGATATTATTTGGAGAAATCCCATAGACAAGAAACATTGGATCAATTTGTAACAGATGCACCTTCTGTAAATATAATTGGGATTCTTACTCTGGGCTTTCATAATCGACACGATTGTCGTGAGTTGAGACGTTTATTAAAAGATCTGGACATCAGAATTAATCAAATAATTCCTGAAGGAGGATCTGTAGAGGATCCAAAAAATTTACCAAAAGCTCGGTTCAATTTAATTCCTTATCGTGAAGTGGGCTTAATGACAGCGATGTATTTGAATAAAGAATTTGGAATGCCTTATGTATCTACAACTCCTATGGGAGCTGTAGATATGGCTGCGTGCATCCGACAGATAAAGAAATATCTTGATACCTTGGCGGCTCCTATTTTATCAAGCAAAAGGGTTGATTACGAATCCTATATAGATGGACAAACTCGATTCGTTTCCCAAGCTGCTTGGTTCTCAAGATCTATCGATTGTCAGAATTTTACGGGGAAAGAAACAGTCGTTTTTGGTGATGCAACTCATGCTGCTTCAATCACTAAGATACTTGCTAGAGAGATGGGAATTCGTGTGAGTTGTACAGGTACTTATTGTAAACATGATGCAGAATGGTTCAAAGAGCAAATTAAAGATTTTTGTGATGAGATAATCATCACAGATGATCATGCTGAAGTAGGAGATATTATCGCTCGCGTGGAACCCTCTGCAATATTTGGTACTCAAATGGAACGTCATATCGGTAAACGTCTTGAGATTCCCTGTGGAGTTATTTCCGCACCAGCTCATATCCAAAATTTTTCCTTGGGATATCGACCCTTCCTGGGTTACGAAGGTACTAATCAAATAGCTGATCCAGTTTATAACTCATTCGCTCTGGGTATGGAGGATCATCTTCTAGAGATTTTTTGTGGTCATGATACGAAGGAAATAATGACTAAATCATTATCCACGGATATGAGTCTAATTTGGAATCCTGAAAGTCGACTAGAATTGAATAAAATCCCCCGTTTTGTCAGGGACGAAGTAGAGAGAAATACAGAAAAATTTGCACGACGAAAGGGCATCTTGAACATTACTGTTGAGGTAATGCACGCAGCTAAAGAAGCATTAAGTTAAGTACCTAATAAATATAAATTAATTGATTACATTGAGTGTATTCTATACAAAAAAAGTGGATCCAATTCGATACCTATTCCTATCATATCAATTGAGTTAATGACTATTCATAATCACGTCTCGATCATGATTCGAGATCAGGGAGGGATCTTAAAAACATCGTCTTAATCGGTTTCGTGGATGTGAATTATGACATCCAACATTTCATATTTGGATCAAATGCCCTTCCCTTGGCTCAACATTATTCTTATTTTATTATATACTCTCCAAGTCACTCTCGTTTCCACGTGATTCCATACAAAGATGACGAATATTTGAATCGTTCTACCGAGGCTGTTACAAATAAGCCTAGTATTTTCTCTCGATGCGTCTAACATATCGTCCCAATACAGTGCCAATCCAACAATTAATTTATCTCTTATTCTGGATTGACAATAGTGTATTGTGTCGATATAATTCGTCCATTCACAATAGAAATAGATATCTTAGGTTCATCATTTATCAGTGATTCTATCCAATCATGATAATTCTGTCGACGGATCATTTATTCATAACCTAGAATACTTTATTCTGGAATGGTGGATCGAAATTCTACATGTCCATATATGAACTGACAAGTTAATTATTTGGTCATTCACATAGGTTTTTGATCCCTCCCGTTCGTCATTTAACAACAACGATCGGTAAGATTCAATTTACCGGTTCATATTGAGTAACCTCGCATTCCACTTCGATCGTATATATCCTCAATATCTATTTGCAATATGGGTTGCTAACTCAATGGTAGAGTACTCGGCTTTTAAGTGCGACTAAGGTCTTTTACACATTTGAATGAAGTAGAAAACTCGTCGATACCATCGGTAAAGTTCGGAAGACTACGACTGATCCTCGAAGTATAATGAATGGAAAAAACAGCATGTCGTTCCAACATATGATCTTTATGATACCTGATATTATTTTTAGGATACCTGATTGTATTCGATCAGGACCGGATCTGATTTAAGGAATCAAATGGGTGGGAAATGTCTATTATATACCTAGATGGATGTATAATATGCTCATCCTTTCGGATCAAATGTGATAATTGTGAATAGGATCGAATCAATTCGCGGTTAAGTCAAATGAGTAAATGGAGAAAGCTATATGACTTGAATCATAAGTAGACCCAGAGGAACGAGCTTCTGTTCCTCGTTCCAATTTAACGAGCGAGGAATTCCCTTTACTGATCAGAAGTTAAGAGCATTTTAGTACCCGATATCGGGAGGTTTTTCCTGAGTAGATCAGGGATTTATACACTCACAATGAGTCCTAAGTACTCGAGTACAGATGTGTAAGATAAATAGTGTACTGACCAGGTTGATTTATTCCATGAGTCAGGAGAGCGATCGGTTGCCAGAATAAAAGATTTTCATTCTTCCTCCTGACGAATGAGATCCTTGGGTAGTAAATCTGCTGAATAGAAGATAGAATCTGGATATACGGATATATCTCTTTTTTCCTATCTTGTCCCGACTAGATCGCACCATGTATTATCTCAGAAATTAAGAGGTTATTCTCATGAACGAGAGCCATAGCTGAGGTTTGAAAATGGATGAGTTCCATAGAAACGGAAAGGAAGATAGCTCTTGGCAACAATGCTTTTTATATCCACTCTTTTTTCAGGAAGATCTTTACGCAATTTATCATGATCATTATTTGGATGGATCGAGTTCCTCCGAACCGATGGAACATGTAAGTTCCAATGATCAATTCAGTTTCCTAACTGTAAAACGTTTGATTGGTCAAATACGTCAACAGAATCATTCAATTGTTTTATTCGTGAATTGTGATCCAAATCCATTAGTTGAACGCAACAAGAGTTCCTATTATGAATCGGTACTAGAAGGACTTACATTGGTCCTGGAAGTTCCGTTCTCTATACGGTCAAAATATTCTGTGGAAGGGATAAATGAATGGAAGAGTTTCCGGTCGATCCATTCAATATTTCCCTTCTTGGAAGATAAATTCCCGCATTCAAATTATATATCAGATACACGAATACCCTATTCTATTCATCCAGAAATTTTGGTTCGAACCTTTCGTCGCTGGATCCGAGATGCTCCCTCCTTGCACCCATTACGATCTGTTCTCTATGAATATCGAAATAGTCCAGAGAATTTACAAAGATCGATTATTGTCGCCCCAAGAGTGAATACGAGATTTTTCCTATTCCTGTGGAATCATTATGTCTATGAATGCGAATCCATTTTAGTTCCCCTTCTTAAACGATCCTCTCATTTACGATCGTTGTCTCATGGATCTTTCCCTGAGCGAACTCATTTTGATCGAAAGATCAAACATATTATCATATTTTCTCGTCGAAATTCACTGAAAAGGATCTGGTCGTTGAAGGATCCTAACATTCACTATTTTAGATATGGAGAAAGATCTATTATAGCTATAAAGGGTACTCATCTCCTAGTGAAAAAATGTAGATATCATCTTCCAATTTTTCGGCAATGTTATTTCCATCTTTGGTCCGAACCATATAGGGTATGTTCTCATCAATTATCCAAGAATTGTTCTTCTTCTCTAGGCTATTTTCTGAGGATTCGGATGAAACCTCTTTTGGTCAGGACCAAAATGCTAGATGAGTTATTTATTGCCGATCTTATTACCGGTGAATTTGATCCAATAGTTCCGATTGTACCAATAATTGGATTATTGGCTAGAGAAAAATTCTGTGACATATCAGGGCGGCCAATTAGTAAATTGTCTTGGACCAGTCTAACAGATGATGATATCCTCGATCGATTCGATCGAATTTGGAGAAATCTTTTTCATTATTACAGTGGATCCTTTGGTCGAGATGGTTTATATCGTATTAAGTATATACTTTCATTATCATGTGCTAAAACTTTAGCCTGTAAACATAAAAGTACGATACGTGTAGTTCGGAAGGAATTAGGTCCAGAACTCTTTAAAAAATCGTTTTCAAAAGAACGAGAATTCGATTCTCCGCCCTTTTCATCAAAGGCGGCGGCCCGCTCACAGAGAGAACGAATTTGGCATTCAGATATTCCCCAGATAAATCCCCTAGCCAATTCCTGGCAAAAGATACAGGATCTGAAAATAGAAAACTTATTTGACCAATGAAATGCTCTTTGAGTCATTGCCTCGATTCAGAATCATTTTTATTTTTCCATCCGAGAACTAAAATGATTAGGAAATAGATACATTACATGGGGAAAGCCGTGTGCGATGAGAATTGCAAGCACGGTTTGGGGAGAGATTTCTCGCTCTTACTGATACTGAAGGAGCAGATCATCCACTCCATCCGACGAGCTCCGGGTTCGAGTCCCGGGCAACCCGGATAAAATTGATCCAATTCCGATAGGTACCTCTGTCCACTTATTCTGGTTCTGGATCCAATCAAGTTCCTTTTCATATTCGTTCCTATTCACAGGGAACGAACTATTGCACTATGGGTTCTCCGGAAAGGTGATGAAGAATTGATATCCCACTCATATCAATTTATTCATAATTCGGTTCCAGAATCGCTTTGCACTTCGTTGTAGCGAACAAAAAAATTTTCTCTTCACTGATTCAATCCTATCCGTTCTCATTACAACGGATCTCCCATTCCTGGAACCAGAAATAAAGAATTTGATGGAGTATCTAACCACAGATAGATCTATAGAGTGTGGAATATATGCAAAAAAGTATAGAGTCTATCTAAAATACATCTATATTCTATCAATATAGTATAGATCAGTATCTATCCCGTTGGGATAGATATTGAAATTCCATCCCGGATATTGGTTGACATTGATACATGGATCATATTATACTGTCAAATAACAAGCCTTATGCTTGGGAGCCTCTGATGATTTTATAAACGAAGTTCTGACCATGACCGCAATTATAGAAAGACGCGAAAGCGCAAATTTATGGGGTCGCTTCTGCGACTGGATTACTAGCACTGAAAACCGTCTTTACATTGGATGGTTCGGTGTCTTGATGATCCCTACCCTATTGACCGCAACCTCTGTATTCATTATTGCTTTCATCGCAGCTCCTCCGGTAGATATTGATGGTATTCGTGAGCCTGTCTCCGGTTCTCTTCTTTATGGAAACAATATTATCTCTGGTGCCATTATTCCTACCTCTGCAGCTATCGGTTTGCACTTCTATCCCATTTGGGAAGCAGCTTCCGTCGATGAATGGCTATACAACGGGGGTCCTTACGAGCTAATCGTTCTACACTTCCTACTTGGTGTAGCTTGCTATATGGGTCGTGAGTGGGAGCTTAGCTTCCGTCTAGGTATGCGTCCTTGGATTGCTGTTGCATACTCAGCTCCTGTTGCAGCTGCTACTGCCGTTTTCTTGATCTACCCTATTGGTCAAGGAAGCTTCTCTGACGGTATGCCTCTAGGAATCTCTGGTACTTTCAATTTCATGATTGTATTCCAGGCTGAGCACAATATCCTTATGCATCCATTCCACATGTTGGGTGTAGCTGGCGTATTCGGCGGCTCTCTATTCAGTGCTATGCATGGTTCTTTGGTAACTTCCAGTTTGATCAGGGAAACTACTGAGAATCAGTCCGCAAATGTAGGTTACAAATTTGGTCAGGAGGAAGAAACCTACAATATTGTGGCTGCTCACGGTTATTTTGGCCGATTGATCTTCCAATATGCTAGTTTCAACAACTCCCGTTCTTTACATTTCTTCTTAGCTGCTTGGCCCGTAGCAGGTATCTGGTTTACCGCTCTAGGCATAAGCACTATGGCTTTCAACTTAAATGGATTCAATTTCAACCAATCTGTAGTTGACAGTCAAGGTCGTGTAATTAACACTTGGGCTGATATCATTAATCGTGCTAACCTAGGTATGGAAGTTATGCACGAACGTAATGCTCACAACTTTCCTCTGGATCTAGCTGCTGTTGAATCTATTTCAATAGGCGGATAATACTCTGATGGATTGTTATCGTGTATTGCTTAACTGAACAGTACCAAGCCTTTCAATAAAATGAAAGGTTTGGTATTCTTCAAATGTTTGTTGTTATCCCTCCTACTTTTTCCCATTCCATAAAGAATGAATATGTGCAGTTCCCCTGCATCCAGCAGGAATTGAACCCGCGAGTTCGCCAATTATGAGTTGGGCGCTTTAACCATTCAGCCATGGATGCTGGATAAAGATCATCAACATATTCATTCTATAATATGAGTATAGACTCAGATCTTAAATTGGGTAGTTCGGGACCCAATCACATTCTTTCTCTCATACTTTATTAATGTAAAGTATTATCAATAGACATTTTACAGAGGCCCACGACCGAACAACTTGTTCGAGAGTTGGTTGGGAGTTAGTCTTCGATCTTGCTTTGATCCCCTGTCAGAGGTCGCCGACCCACATACAAACGTTAGCTCGTTGTCGGGACGGACCTAGAAATTTTCTTATTGGAAGAAATGACCGTAGATAGAGACAATTGGTTTGTTTTTCCGGGGCGGACGTAGCCAAGTGGACCAAGGCAGTGGATTGTGAATCCACCACGCGCGGGTTCAATCCCCGTCGTTCGCCCATAAAATAAGAAAAAAACGGACTGGATTCGATCCTTTTTTCAGTGAAAAAAATTTGATAAATGTGGTATAATTTCTATCCATGCAGTATAATTGTCTGGTTTGGTTGACACGAGCTTTCCAATTCTATTAAATCAATATGTATTATATATTCTATTCATTTCATTGGGATGAATAAAAAAAAGGGGGGGTAGGGAGGGTAAAAAATAAATGAAAAAAAGGAGATCCTGGCTAATAAAATGGGAAGAGATACAAAGTTATAAATTTCTATGCAATCCATGGGCCGAATCCAATTTGGTGAGATTTTTAATTAAAATCTTTTCGCTTCGGGATCGCCTTATAAAGCTCTTTGACCTTAGAATTCTCAGTACGTTGCTTTTACGCGATCTACGTAAAAGAAATCCATATTTTTTGATAAAAGGTGTAGTAGTACTTACATTCTCGGTCCTCATATATCACGTCAATCATAAAAGTAGTATGATCGAGAGAAAAAATTTCTGTTTGATGAAACTATTTCCTATACATATAAACTTTATGGAACTCGGAAATGAAACATCGGAAGAATATTTAAAACCTTTAAACAAAAATTGGTTTATATTTCCGCATCTTTTCCTGTCTTTCCAATTGAAAAGATCTTACAATCGATCCATAGAGCATTCCAATCCCATTAGTTTCAATTCAGGATATGACAGGAACATTAACAAGAAGGATGAGATGATCGCGGAGAATCAAGGACCGAGTGAAACTCATTCGAAGAAGGATGAAAAAGATATCAATTCGAAGATCGATTCGACTCTCAGTTCAACCGAAAATGAGTATTGGGAACCTGAAAAAGATCTTTGTGAAGATCCATTCACAAGAAATAAAACAGAGATTGAGCAACAAAGAGAAAGATCAATTCTTTGGGATCTTTCTTCTATTGAAAGAGAACAAACAAAAAAAGAATCAGATTTGTCCTCAAAGTGTTTCTCAGAATATTCTCCAATCTCTTGGGCGAAAGAATTATTTACAAAAGATCCAAGATATATGGACGAGAATTCCTTTCTGAAGGAAAGGAAAAGATTAATTGATAATTTTACAAAATCAATTCGTTATTTTTGTTCTTACATATTGCCAATAGATGAACCGTGTATGGGTGGTCCTAGTGCTACTAAGAAGCCCATTAAAAATTTCAACTTATTGAAAAGGCAACAAGATGTTTTTTTCCAAGATTTAAGGAATTCAAAATCCTATTCATTAATGAATAGGATAGTTGATCTATGGAAGATAAAAACATATTTTGAAATTGAAAATCCTTCCTCGAATTGTGCTATTTCATCAGATCCCGGATGTACTATTCTTAGAAAGCCAAGTTATATGAACCGATCCGACTGTATTCAATCTATAAAATGGAATTTTACTCTGCCTTGGAATCTATCTTCTACATTCTGTGATCAAAGCAAAGGACAATACATATGGCTCAACAATTTGAGATTGAAAACGAAAAAAATTGTTCTGAAAATAACAGATCAATTCACTCTATCAATAACTAAGCCTAGTAAGGTTCATTATCAAATTTCTTTTGATATTGATTATAACATGAATCCATTATATGAACTCAACAAGAATGGATCGTTGAGATCGAATCGGATCTTTAACCACAGAGAGAAATTGAATAATAAATCTTTATGGTCCTCCTTAATATTACTGATAAAGAGGATGAATATTTAGATCAAATAATCGACAAAGAATTAAGCCAAATCAATTCCAAAAATCGCTTGGAGATAGGAACCCCTCTTAACGATTATAGAACTGAAGCTTTCAATTGGTATGAATCAATTCGGTATAAGATTGCCGGGTATTCAGAAAATGCATTCAATAGATTCTATTTTATGAGCAGGTTAAGTCGCAATTTAAAGGATCAAATTCGAACAAATTGGATAGCAAATGAAAGTTTGAATAATGTAACGAAAAATACAATTGACCGGCATTCATCCAGTTGGAGAAAAAGTCAGAGAGAATGGTTCAACCATTCTATTATTCGAACGGATAAACATATCAATCGGAATTTGAATGTGTACATATTGGTCCAATCAGACCGAATACTTTATGAAATATTTGAAACATGTTTTTTTCTAAACAAAACTATTTTCAAATAGTGTTCGATCCAATTGAATCATGTACTAATACTAATCAAGATTCAATTGGTTGGTCTGTAAATCCCAACAAAAAAGATTATTCAAAGTTTTCTTCCCTTTTTGAAATTACTGTGGAGATCTTAAATTCGAAGTTCGATATCATTTCGAAGTTCAATTCTAAGTTCGATATTTTCATTTCGATTTTGGATTTTCGCTTTAATGAGCTAAAAAGTCTTAATTATCAACGATTAAATGAGTTGTTGGATCCAATTGGTGCTCTAATCGTTCATTTCAAAACATTCAAACCCTTTCTTTTGGATGACCATAATCTTTCACAAAGATCAAAATTATTGATCGATGAAGGAACAATTGCACCATTTGTTCCGAATGAGATACCGATTAATCCATGGATTATTGACTTATTCGATAATGAAAAGAATCGCATGGAATCGTTCGATAACACTGATTTTTCGACGATATCCAACGATCGAGACAATTGGTTGAATCCCGTGAAACTATCTGATCAGAGCTCATTGAGAGCTTCTTTTCACGGAGCAAATACGCTCCAATTTTTTGATTATTTGCATCATCCTCGGTCAAATTATAGGAAGAGATTACCTTCTTATATGGAAAGAATTCATATAAAAAGGAAGAATCTTACATATGGACAATTATTCAATCTTTTACCCATCCACAACAATCTCTCTTCTTTGCCCATTGGTGAAATAGGAACCGTTCACTCGGAGAAAGAGACTATTTCATTCATCAAGTCACAAGTATCTAACATATTATTACCTAAATATTTACAACGAAAACGAAGTGGTGACCAAACATTTGTATTAATCTATGACTTGTACAGATCCTTCAATTTACTAACTCGATTGAATCCATTCGTTCGTGACAAGAGATATCTTTCCTCGATCGAAGATATTTCTACAACGCCTTTAACAAAAGAACAAATAGTCAATTTGGAAAAAACTTTTTGCCAGTCTTTTTTCAATAGATCCGATTCAGAAGAAAACAACCTCGATCAGTACCTTAAAAAGAGTTTCAGTTCAAACACGGGTCTTATTGAAACTCAATCTTATAAAGATGATTTACTATCCGAAATATTTCCCAAAAAGAACCAGGAAATGTTTCATCGTATTCAAGATTGGTTTGTAACCGAAAGTTTTCAAAACATAATTGGAAACGAAGGCATAGATGGGAGGAGTACCGTTTCCAATTCATCTCAAGAGGAACGGGATATTCTACCATCACCGCGTTTTAATGAATGTGTTAAGAAACAGGAGATGTATAGGTTCTATCGAATAGATAGTATTTTTTCAAAATGGGATTTGTTCAAAAAATATATGCCATGGTTTTTTACTTCTGCATGGTGTAAATATATTGAAAATATTCTTTTAGATACTCTTCCGGAGATATTACTACATGGCAGTAATCCATTTGTATCGATTTTGCGAGATAGTCAGCATAATATTATGCATAAATTTAATTTATTGTGGGAACCTATACAATGGAAATTGAGAACGAATCTTTTCAAATTGATTTTTAGATTCAGAACGAATCTTCTGAATAATTTTTTGTTTCTAAATAATCCTTTGGATTCTGCTTTATCTTCCTGCGAGGATTTTTTAATAGAAGAAACTAATTCATCAGTTCCATTAATATGGGCACATCTGAGATTATTAAATGTTCGGGGGTATGAATATTGGATTCTTATCCCTTTTGTCGTCTTTTTTGGGTATTGTGTTCTTCAATATT
Organism: Larix kaempferi; assembly: GCA_027924585.1. Lineage (NCBI taxonomy): Eukaryota > Viridiplantae > Streptophyta > Pinopsida > Pinales > Pinaceae > Larix > Larix kaempferi. Next base: position 5,946 of record BSBM01002576.1, on the reverse strand, counting down.
TTCAAGTGATTTCCTTAATCTTTATCAAATTAAAGATAGACTTTGAACTCATCAAGTATTTAAAGGATCCGTCGTACGTGATAGAGTTGCAAAAAATGACTCTCTTGTTCTCTGATATAGGGGACACATCCAGCTCTTCTTCTATCAAGAGGAAGATGAAGAATAGAAAGCTTAATTTGCCCATAACTAGAATAAAAGAGTTGAACAGATGGTGTTCCAGCATGGATATATCCGAAAAAGAGATAGAATTACTAGTTCAGTTTCTAATGACAGGAAGAAACATTTCTCAATATGGATTGAATTTTACTTACAGTCAGAATTTCAAGAAGGAACCGGGTTCTCTAATCACTGAACAGCCGGGAATTATTTACTTACAATATGTGGCCTACACTTATCAAAAAGATCTAATGAATTACGAGTTTGATCAATTTTGTTTAACAGAAAGATCGGTATTCCTTGCTTTTTGTCAGAAGATTACCTCTTCACAAATATTTATTCAAACCAATCCCGCATTGAATAAAACCCCTTTCTCACTCCACTCAGGATCATTACTTTCCAAAGGGATTTTACTGATAGCTCCTATAGAAACTGGTCAATCCTGTTTGGTCAAAAGTATAGCAACAGACTCTTATGTTCCTTTAATCAAAATATCTCTGGACAAGTTCTTGCATGGTCAATATTTAAATTACCCTGATACTCAAAGTATTGATCCTGATTTTGATAATTTGGTGACAGAAAAAATGCAACAATTCCATCTTACCTTTGAATTGGCGAAAAGAATGTCTCCTTGCATAATTTGGATTCCAAACATTCATGAACTGAATGTCAATGACCTGACTCTTGGTTTAGACTTAACTGAGTCTTTCCTTGGTTTATTACTGCACCATATCTCTAGAGATAAAGATTCTCTTAGAAATATTCTTGTTATTGCTTCGACTCATATCCCCCAAAAAGTGGATCCAGCTCTAATATCTCCAAATCGATTAGATAGATCGATCAATATTCGAATGCTTGTTAACCTACAACGACGAATGGAACTTCCTATTCTTTTAGGTATGAAAGGGTTCTACTCGGAAAAAGAGTGGTCCTCTTCCAATGAATGTGCATCTAGAACCATAGGTTGTGATGCACGAGATCTAACAGCACTGGTCAATGAAGCCTTATTAATTAGTATTACCCGAAAGAAATCAGTTATAGACACTAATACAATTCGATTAGCTCTTCATAAGCAAATTTCGAATTTTCAATCTATGGATGGATCCGATCAAAATGACAAAATACTTATCTACAAGGTAGGAAAGGCTGTTATACAAAATACACTTCGAAGGAATTCTCCCATGAATTCTCTATCTACCAAAAAGGAAGTATGGAAGAAAAGGTTTTCTTATTTGTCCGAATGGTATTTAGAACCTTCGATTGCCGAAACAACTATGAAGGAATTAACTATACTCCCCCATATTTTGAGTTGCTTGGCCGGATCAGCGGCTCGAGATTCTTGGTCTATATCGGAACGAAATAGAGAGAATTGGATTCCTCTAGATAGATTCGCTGAGCATGATTTTTATCTAGCTTCTAGTCTTTTAGAAAGTCTTCTGGTGGAGTTTCCATGGTCAGGAATATGTCGGGGTAAGTCCGATAAGGATCAAATTACATTTGTTCCTCAGCCCAAAACGAGAAATAATCTAGATATTATACGATTTCTGAAAGAATATGAATTGAAGTTTATACAAGAAACTCTCGGCACAAAACAAATGGATAGGGATACGGATGAAGAATTGATCAGTAAAGTAGTTTGGGCTCCTAGGATCTGGCGTCTTAGTTTTTTTCGCAGTAATCGATTCGATCGTACAATAAGACCCAATGAGTTGGGATCTTCGTATAAGTTCGGATCGGTTAAAGAAAAGCAGAGAGGAAGATCTCAAATTTCTATAGAATATTCGATGCAATATAAACCCTCCAAGAAACCATTGTTCTTTTTAGGAAGACGATTTCTTTGGGATTCCTTCCTATTTCAAGAGCAGCACCTTGTGTTTTCACGCCGAGAATTTTTCGCAAATGAAGAACTGCTAAAAAGGCTTTATATTACTCATAGTTCAATGAGAAGAGCATCAAAATATGGTTTTTTCCCCTAAAAAAAGTCTCCAAGGTGCTTTTCGTAGATATAATTCAAAATCCATGACCAATTCGGTTTTTATAATGAATGAGTGGAAACCTATAGGAAAGGAACATATCGAGGATTTCAAACGCATTCAAGCAATTAGTATCCAATTGGAACGTATGCAGCCATATTCTCCTCTATTTACATATCAACGTTGGTTGATCGAAAATCCGAGAGAAAAGGTTGACCGCTTCGAATCGTTAATTCATCGCCAAAGATGGCTCGGAACCAATAGTTTATTATCTAATGAATCTTTTCTTTATAATACTCTATCCGAGAGTTATCAATATTTATCAAATCTGTTCCTATCTAACAGAATGTTATTGGATCAACTGACAAAGACATTGTTGGATAAGAAATGTCTTTTTCCAAATGAAATTGAACACTCAATTCATACAACAGGATTCAAATTTAACATCAGCCGGGAGAATCTGTAATCATCGATGAAAGAGCAATGGAATATGGAATTAAGTAAAACAAAATGAACCGGGCAGTGCAGTAGGGTCGTGGAAACCAATGAGAAGTTCTACATATGCTCCGATTTAAGATCCTATAAGAAATCCTTTCCTGGTATTGTCCAAGAATAGTAAGTATTTAGAGGAAAAAAAAAGACTTGATAGATCTTTAATTTTAAGATAGGTTTCTCACTCCGAGATCTCGACCATGTAAGAGTAAGCATGGTAAGGACTAGAGTCACAGGATCCAACGTAAATATAGTGTTTAGGTTCGGTTGCAACCCCCGGATCTTGCAAGATCTTGAGAGGGGTATATGGTCAATCTATGTATCTTGCAAGACCTTAACAGATTCTTCTCAATCTGTGTCCTTAATGAAATATACTTCATAATACGAGGGTGGACCATTTCGGAAATGAAATAGAGAAGATCGCCAAGATCCTGCCTGTGATCCACTGTCCTATTCTAACAGCTTGAACTTGTAGGTAATTGTCGGAATACCTCGTATCAACAGATACGAAGGAAATCTATCCCAGTCTATTGAGAGATTCTCATACGAGATTTGCCATTGGATTGCTCATTCAATAAGCATGATAAATTTTATGCCTTGAAGAGGACTCGAACCTCCACGCTATTAAGCACGAGATTTTGAGTCTCGCGTGTCTACCATTTCACCATCAAGGCATCCCGAAAGTGAATCCTATTCCATGAATAGGATTCATATATATATTGAACATATCCCGATATGTTCAATATATATAGAATATATGTAAGAGATAGCGTATTGGAGTATTGATATCGATCGGTCGTATAGGTTCATAATATAGAATCCAATTCTTTTTCTTTTTACTTTCATTATTTGGAGGATATTTCATATACATAAAGAAGATGACTGAACATCTTTTCTTTTTCGATTTAATAGAAGCCTAAAGAATTTAATATGGTACCAAATAACAATATGTAAAGAACAGGTTCGATCCTATTATATCTATTCCTGAATAGAACGGAGCGGCCAGATATCCATATTTCAATAGATAGATCTCTATGTGCATATATATCCATTGCCATGCGTTCGTTCGATGAAGATAGGAACGAACATCGAAGATTCGATTCAAGCGGCTGGAGCAGCTATTTTCGGAGCGAAAGAAAAGCAACGACTGGAATGGGAGAGTTGTTGAAAGGAGGATCCCTCACTCCTTTCTCTCATTCAGAACCGTGCATGGGACTCGAATCTCGCACGGTTCCTAAGTGATAAAGAAGGAATAACATAATTATCTGATTCCTTTTTTATTACCTTCCTCGCGTATGTATGTATAAGACCAAATCTATTCAATCAATAGAAAGTATTACCAATCCCTCTTACAAAATCTCTTTGTTAATTCAAAGATATTAGTTGTTTCTGACCTTGCTTTACCTTAATTGTTATTTTGACAAAAAATGTTTGAAAAAACCTTTTTTTCGGTAAAAGTGATGTCTTGGTCCGAGTGGGGGTAGGGATAACAGTCCTTTTCTTTATCTTTTCCACATGTCCATAGAGTTTTGAGAGATATAAAAATTGATAAAAAAGAAAGATATCTATTCACTCTATTTTAATTATAGAGGTAATAATTTGTAGAACGAATCGCACTCCTTCATATACGTAAAGGGTCCATTGATGTAAAGGAACTGGAGAAAGTTCGAATCCAATTCCTACAGTTATGGATATAAGAGCAATCCAAATTCCTGGAGAGTTCTAAATTTGTGTATCTATTAGACCATTTACTATTTATTGAAGCTCAATCTCTCCCCCGGATAGACCATATAGCCAAGAAAGACCATAGACCAGAATGGAAAAACTTGCCCCACCCATAAGTAAATATTTCATAGTAGCCTCATTGGGTTGGAGCGTACATCTCTCTTAGTATATCAATATAATAGATAAGAACATGAACTGAAACATTCTGAAGCTATCAAGCCATTAGCACCACGTAAAAACATTCCTCCTAGAGCAGCTGTTAATATGAATAAAAGAAACTCTGTTATAGCCATTTCTGTACATTGAATGTACTCCACGGATAGAGGAACACATAGAGTTGAACGTAGTAAATTGATGAATCGAAATATTTCGTTTCGTTTCAATTGTTCGTTCGGAAATGACCCAAAGAGCTGATAATAGGTTCTTCTCTCCATCGAAATGATAAGACCGCTATGCTTATTACTAAACTTTTTAAGAGATGAAATAGGACCAAGCTATATCTTCTTGATCAGGGATTAAATTGATCATCAAGAATTAGGCCGAGAATCAGGATACATTCTGGCCGGGGAAAGATAACTTCCATGGAAGAAAAGCAAATGAAACTCTTTCAAATGATCTCAGGGTATAATTGAAAATGAAGTTTTCACTTTGTACATGCCAGATCATGAATTAGTAATTTCATTCAATCTCTGAAAGAGTAGAAATATGTTCCAACTTCCAATTTTCGGAATAGGAGATTTACATAATCCTCATGAATAGGATCGAATATTCCTCCATAATCTATCTCCTTATTCCTTAAGGAAGCCTTCCCAAGAGGACTTAGTTGATCTATCTATGATTTATGTTCCTTCTTCTTTTTTCTCTTTTGTTCCGATAAAATGGATCCATCCCGATCCGAACGGGAATCAATTTATAATTTATCAGGATATGTAAATCAACTATATAGATAGGTAGATCTCGCTCGATCCTTTTTATTAATTAACGGAAATGTGCAAAAGCTCTATTGGCCTCTGCCATTCTATGGGTCTCTTCCTTTTTGCGTATAGCATTGCCATTCCCTCTGGCAGCATCCATTAATTCGTGACTCAATTTGAAATCCATATTTCGACCCGGACGTTTTCGAGATGCCCCTAATAACCAACGAATGGCAAGTACTTTTCCTTGTGTAGATCTTATCTCGATGGGAACTCGATAAGTTGATCCACCCACACGTCTTGCTTTTACTGTGACATTGGGAGTTACTCTACGTATTGCTTGGCGTAGAACAGATAGTGGATTTTTCTCTGTCTTTTGTTGAATATTTTTGATGGCTCGATAAAGAATTCGATAAGCCAATGATTTTTTCCCGTTTTTAAGAATACGGTTAACCACCATGTTAACTAATCGATTATGATAAATAGGATCGGATTTTGCAGTTTTTTTTTCTGCAGTACTTCGCCGTGACATGAGTGTGAAAAAGGTTCAAGAATCTATTTCATAAAGGCTGAAAATAAATCATTTATTTTGGCTTTTTGACTCCATATTGTAGGGTGGATCTCTAAAGGTATGAAAGATCTCCCTCCAAACCGTACATACGACTTTCGTCGAATACGGCTTTCCA
>BSBM01002575.1:0-167929 GCA_027924585.1 Larix kaempferi | reverse complement strand
GTAGAGAGAGAGAGAAGGTGATATGGATAGGGGAATGAGGAGTGGGTTGGTTGGGGATAGAGAGAGAGGGGGGTGGGTAGGGATAGGGAGATGATGAGTGGGGTGGGTTACATTTTAGAGAGAGAGAGAGAGAGAGAGATAGAGAGGGTGATTAGGTGTACTGGAGTGGGGGGTTATGGGTAGGAGGAGGAGGGTGAGTGTCTGATTAGAGAGAGAAAGTTTGGTTAGGCATAGAGAGAGATTGGGGGACAGGGAAGGAGATAGGGATAGGGGGATGAGGAGTGGGTGGTTTGTGGGTAGAGAGAGAGAGAGAGAGAGAGAGAGAGAGAGAGAGGCTTATTAGTCGAAATTAGAGGGGGTGGATGAGAGAAATAGATAAATATTTATTGGGCTACGGTTTTGAGGAGGATGTGGGAAATTAGTGAGAACGGTGGTTATACGAAGGGAGTTGGAAAGATATAGATATTAGGAGGGTTAGCGATTTGGGGAGGAGTAGGGAAGTTTGAGATAAGGGGTTATCTTTTAGGTGTGGAGGGGTTGTGGGAGAGAGAGAGAGAGATAGATGGAGAAGTGGTAGGGGGGGGGGGTTTGAGAGAGAGAGGGGGTGTTATGGGTAAGAGGAGAAGGAGAGGTTTTACAGGGAGAGAGGGCAGGTGTATGAGTAGTGGGTGAAAGATATCTTAGGGATAGAGGGAGGAAGAGTTGTTAGAGAGATAGTATTGGTCTATTAGGGATTAGGGCAAGAGTGGGGGTATTGGGGTTATGCATAGGTATATGAGTAGAGAGAGAGAGAGAGAGAGAGAGAGAGAGAGATCATGGGGGTGATTCGAGAAAGGAGTTATGGGTAGGAGGAGAAGGAGGAGGATTAGAGGGAGAGAGAGTGGGTGTATTAGTAGAGGGATGAGAGGTTAGTGGTAGAGGGAGGAAGAGAGGTTAGAGAGAGAGATTGGGTAGTTTAAGGGTTTGGGTTGGAGGAGAAATGTTAGAGAGAGAGAGAGGGGTTGATTAGGAGTAATTTGGAGGGGGGTTTCAAGGAGAGAAAGAGACATAGATCAATGAGGTTATGGGTTTTGGGAGGAGAAGGGAAATGAGAGAGAGAGACACAGAGATGGGAGGGTGATTATAAAAGACATAGAGAGGGGGGTAAATATTATGAGAGAGAGGAAGAGACAGATAGAGAGAGGGGGGGTGGGGGTTAGTGTGTTGGGGTTGGGAAAGAGATGAAGGAGTGGGGGTTAAGGGTATTTGGAGGAGTATGAGGAGAGAAAATGACAGAGGGTTTTAGTAAGGGTTATGGGTATGAGATAGAGAGAGGGGTTAGTGGTAGGGGTATTAGTATGGGGTTAATAAATAGAGAAAGGGATTTGCTAGAGAGTGTGAGGAGAGTTCAAGTAGAGGGTTGGGGTTATGGGTAGGAAGATGTATAGTGGTTTAGAGAGAGAGAGAGGAGGGGGTGATTAGGGTTATGAGGAGGACGGATGTTGGGGTGGAGTAGGAAATATATATCAATAAGGTAGTGGTTTGGGTAGGAGCACGACAATTTGAGATAATGGGTTAGAGAGAGAAACAAAGATTGAGATATAAGTGTTATTTGTTTAGCGAGGACTAGGGAACTTACAGAGAAGGGGGGAGTATAGGGGGAGAGAGTGGGATATGTGGGCATGGATTTGGGGGTAGATATGGAGCGAGATAATTGAGGGGGTCGTTAGTTGTAGGGAATATGGGGATTAGGAGAAAACATAGAGAGAGGGGGGCGGAGGGAGTTAGAGAGTGGGTTACTAATGGTAACGAGAAGGGGTGGGAGTTATAGGGAGAGAGAGGAAGGAGGGTTGTTATTGGTAGCAGTAGTAGTAGAGGGGTGAGTGTGTGTTAGAGACAAAGAGAGATGGGGTTTTATGGGATAAGGGAGAGCCGGGGGTGTGAGTGTCAGGTGTATGTGAATTAGAGAGAGAGATAGCTAAGGGGGGGATTTTAGGGGTAGGAGAGAGGAAGAGGGTTGGGGGTTTTAGGAGAAACATAATGAGAAGGGGGGATTATGGATAAGGCGGTAGATATAGAGAAAGAGAGGTAGAGCAATGTTGGTTACTTATAGTAGGAGAGAGAGAGGGAGAGGGAGAGAGAGAGGTGGTAGGGGGAAGGGGGTTTTTGAGAGAGAGAGAGATGGGGGGTTAGGGGAAGAGAGGGTCATTGTATTAGTGGAGTGAGAAAGAGTGGTTAGAGAGAGAGAGAGATGGGGGGTTACTAGGGGAAGGAGGGAGGTAGGATTGGGAGGGAAACAAATAAAGATTAGGAGGGCTAGGGATTTTGTGAGAAGTAAGGAAGTCTGAGAGAAGGGGGTATTTTCAGGACTGGAGGGGTTGGGGGAGAGAGAAGTGGTAGGGGGAGGAATTTTTTGAAAGAGAGGGGGTTAGGGGTTGGAGAAGGAGAAGGAGCCTTGGGGGGGGAGAGGGTCGGTGTATTATTAGAGAGAGAAAGAGAGGTTATGGGTAGAGAGAGAGAAGGGAATATGGATAGCGGAATGAGGAGTGGGTTGGTTGCGAGTAGGGAAAGAGGGGCGGGTAGGGATACAGAGATGACGAGTGGTTGGGTTGCATTTTAGAGAGAGAGAGAGAGAGGGTGATTAGGTGTAGTGGAGAGGGTGGTTAGGTGGAGGAGCAGGAGGGTGGGTGTATGATTAGAGAGAGAAGGTTTGGTTAGGGGTAGAGAGAGACTGGAGGGCAGGGAAGGAGATAGGGATAGGGGGACGAGGAGTGGGTGGTTTGTTGGTAGAGAGAGAGAGAGAGAGAGGTTGATTAGTGGAAATGAGAGGGGTGGGTTAAAGAAATAGATAAATATTTATTGGGTTATGGGTTTGAGGAGGATGTGGGAAAATAGTGAGAACTGTGGGTATAGGGGGGAGGGAAAGAGATAGAGATTAGGAGGGTCAACGATTTGGGGAGGAGTAGGGAAGTTTTGGATAAGGGGTTGTCTTTTAGGAGTGGAGGGGTTGTGAGAGAGAGAGAGAGAGAGAGAAGTGGTAGGTGGGGGGGGTTTTGAGAGGGAAAGAGGGGGGGTTATGGGTAAGAGGATAAGGAGAGGGGTTACGGGGAGAGAGGGTGGTTGTATGAGTAGTGGGCGAAAGAGATTTTAGCTGTAGAGGGAGGAAGAATGGTTAGAGAGAGAAAGAGACAGAGAGAGAGCAGGGGTCTATTAGGGATTAGGGAAAGAGTGGGAGGTATGGGGGTTATGCATGGGTAGATGAGTAGAGAGAGAGAGAGAGAGAGAGAGAGAGAGAGATCCAGGGGGTGATTCGGGAAGGAGTTATGGGTAGGAGGAGAAGGAGGAGGGTCATGGGTAGAGAGAGTGGCCGTATTAGTGGAGGGAGGAGAGGTTAGTGGTAGAGGGAGGAAGAGTGGTTAGACAGAGAGATTGGGTCGTTTAAGGGTTTGGGTTGGAGGAGAAATGTTAGGGAGAGAGAGGGGTTGATTAGGTGTAGTTTGGAGGTGGGTTCAAGGAGAGAAAAGAGACATAGATCAACGGGGTTATGGGTTGGCACAGTCGAAGGGAGATGAGAGAGAGAAACAGAGAGATGGAAGGGTGATTATAAAAGACAAAGAGACGGGGGGTAAATATTAGGAGAGATAAGAAGAGAGAGATAGAGAGAGCGGGGGTGGGGTTTAGGGGGTTTGGGGTTGGGGGAGAGATAAAGGAGTGGGGTTTAAGAGTATTTGGAGGAGTATGGGGGAGAGAAAATGAGAGAGGGTTTTAGTAAGGGTTATGGGTATGAGAGAGAGAGAGGGGTTAGTGGTAGGGGTATTAGTAGGGGGTTAACAGATTGAGAAAGAGATTTGTTAGAGAGTGTGAGGAGAGTTCAGGTAGAGGGTTGGGGTTATGGGTAGGAAGATGTATAGGGGTTTAGAGAGAGAGAGAGAGAGAAGAGCGGGTGATTAGGGTTATGGGGAGGACATATGTTGGGGTGGAGTAGGAAATATATATGAATAATGTTAGTGGTTTGGGGAGGTGGAAGACAATTTGAGATAATGGGTTAGAGAGAGAGAGAGAGAAATTGAGATTGAAGTGTTATTGGTTTGGCGAGGACTAGGGAAGTTAGAGAGTAGGGGGGGAGTATAAGGGGAGAGAGCGGGATATGTGGGCATGGTTGTGGGGGTAGATAGGGAGAAAGATAATTGAGGGGTGGTTAGGTGTAGGGAATATGGGGATTAAGATAAACATAGAGAGAGGCGGGGAGAGGGTGTTAGAGAGTGGGTTAGTAACGTTAATGAGAAGGGGGGAGGGAATTAGAGAGTGGGTTAGTAATGGTAAAGAGAAGGGGGTGGGAGATAGAGAGAGAGAGGGAGAAGGGTGGTTAATGGTAGGGTTAGAAGTAGATGGGTGAGTATGTGTTAGAGACAAAGAGAAAGGGGATTTTATGGGATAGGGGAGAGAGAGGGGGTTGAGTGTCAGTGGTAGGTGAATTAGAGAGAGAGAGAGAGAGAGCTAAGGGCGGGATTTTAGGGGTATGAGAGAGGAGGAGGGAAGGGGTTTTAGGATAAACGTACTGAGATGGGGGGCTTATGGACAAGGGGGTTGATATATAAAGAGAGAGGTAGAGGATTGTTTGTTAGTGATAGTAGGAGAGAGAGAAAGAGAGGGAGAGAGAGAGGTGGTAGGGGGAAGGGGGTTTTGGAGAGAGAGATAGGGGGTTTAGGGGGAGAGAGGGTGGTTGTATTAGTAGAGAGAGAAAGAGTGGTTAGGGAGAGAGAGAGAGAGAGAGAGAGAGAGAAAGAGAGATGGGGGTTTATTAGGGGAAGGAGTGAGGTAGGATTGGGGAGGGAAACAAATAAAGATTAGGAGGTCTAGGGATTTGGTGAGAAGTAAGCAAGTTTGAGAGAAGGGGGTATTTTCAGGAGTGGAGGGGTTGGGGCAGAGAGAAAGGGGGGTTGAGAGAAGTGGTAGGGGGATGAAGTTCTCGAGAGAGAGGGGGTTAGGGGTAGGAGAAGGATGAGGAGGCTTAGCGGGGAGAGGGTGGGTGTATTATTAGAGAGAGAAAGAGAGGTTATGGGTAGAGACAGAGAGAAGGGGATATGGATAGGGGAATGAAGAGTGGGTTGGTTGCGGTTAGAGAGAGAGAGAGTGGGGCGGTAGGGATATGGAGATGATGAGTGGGTGGGTTGCATTTTAGAGAGAGAGAGAGAGAGAGAGAGAGAGGGTGATTAGGTGTAGTGGAGAGGGGGTTTAGGGGTAGGAGGAGGAGGGTGGGTGTATGATTAGAGAGAGAAATATTGGTTAGTGATAAAGAGAGATTGGGGGGCAGGGAAGGAGATAGGGATAGGGGGATGAGGAGTGGGTGGTTTGTGGGTAGAGAGAGAGAGAGAGGTTGATTAGTGGAAATGAGAGGGGGTGGGGGAGAGAATTAGATAAATATTTATTAGGTTATGGGTTTAAGGAGGAGGTGGGAAATTAGTGAGAACTGTGGGTATAAGGGGGGAGGGAAAGAGATAGAGATTAGGAGGGTTAGAAATTTGAGGAGGAGTAGGTAAGTTTGAGATAAGGGATTATCTTTTAGGAGTGGAGGGGTTGTGGGAGAGAGAGAGAGAGAAGTGGTAGGTGGAGGGGGTTTTTGAGAGAGAAAGAGGGGGGGTTACGGGGAGAGAGGGTGGGTGTATGAGTAGTGGGCGAAAGAGATTTTAGGGGTAGATGGAGGAAGAGTTGTTAGAGAGAGAGAGAGAGAGAGCAGGGGTCTATTAGGGATTAGGGGAAGAGTGGGAGGTGTGGGGGTTATCCGTAGGTAGATGAGTAGAGAGAGAGAGAGAGAGAGAGAGAGAGAGAGATCCATGGGGTCATAGGGGTGGGATTTATGGGTAGGTGGATGAGTAGGGGTTTAGAGAGAGATAGAAATAGAGATAGAGAAGGTCGTTGTTAAAGGGTTGGGGGAAAGGGAAATGTTGTGGTTTAATAGTAATTGGATGAGTATAGGCGAGAGAGAATGAGAGAGGGTGTTAGTAATGGTTAGGAGAGAGAGAGAGAGAGAGGTGGTGGGGGGAAGGGGGTTCAGGGAAGGGATATGGGGGTTAGTGGTAGAGAGAGTAGGATGGGTGTTATGGAAAAAGAGAGAGGATTATAAGTAGAGAGAGAGAGAGAGAGAGAGAGTTGGGGATTGGTTAGGGGTAGGGGGAGGAGGGACATTTAGGGAGAGGAATAAGTAGAGATCAATATTTTAGTCATTTTGGGAAGAGAAGGGTAGTTTGCGAGAAGTGGGTATAGTTGATGATTTGGGGGTTGGGAGTTTGGAGAGAGAGAGAAATGGGGAGGTTAGTTATTTGTGGGAGTAGGAGAGAGAGAAAGAGTGGGGTTACAGAGAGAGAGTGTTTAGTGGTCGAGAGAGAGAGAGGGAGTGGGTGGGTGTTAGTGGGTTGGGAGAGAGAGATAGTAGTGTGGGTTTGGGGTAGGTGGAGTAGGGGAGAGAGAAAATTAGAGACGGTGTTAGTGGGTTGGAGAAAGAGAAAACAGTGGGGGTTAGGTGGAGGTGGGGGAGTATGAGAGAGAGAGAATGAGAGAGAGTGTTAGTAAGGGTAAGGTGGAGGAGAGAAAGAGAGAGAGAGAGAGGGAGACATCAATGGTAGTGGTAGTAGTGGGGTGAGTGAGAGAGAGAGGGGGGGTGGGTTTTAGGGGTTTGATAGAGAGATAAAGGAGTCTTTGTTAGAGGTAGGTGAAGGAGTGGGGGTTATGGGGTAAGAGGAGAAGGAGAGGGGTTACGGGGAGAAAGGGTGGGTGTATGAGTAGTGGGCAAAAGAGATTTTAGGTGTAGAGGGAGGAAGAGTAGTTAGAGAGAGAAAGAGACAGAGAGAGAGTAGGGGTCTATTAGGGATTAGGGGAAGAGTGGGAGGTATGGGGGTTATGCATAGTTAGATGAGTAGAGAGAGAGAGAGAGCGAGAGAGAGAGATCCAGGGGATGATTCAGGGAAGGAGTTATGGGTAGGAGGAGAAGGAGGAGGGTCATGGATAGAGAGAGTGGGCATATTAGTAGAGGGAGGAGAGGTTAGTGGTAGAGGGAGGAAGAGTGGTTAGATAGAGAGATTGGGTAGTTTAAGGGTTTGGGTTGGAGGAGAAATGTTAGGGAGAGAGAGGGGTTGATTAGGTGTAGTTTGGAGGGGGGTTTCAAGGAGAGAAAAAGACATAGATCAACGAGATTATGGGTTTGCAGAGGCGAAGGGAAATGAGAGAGAGAGACAGAGAGATGGAAGGGTGATTATAAAAGACAGAGAGAGGGGGGGTGATAGTAGTAGTGGAGAGAAGGGGAGTGTTGGTTAGTGATAGTAGGAGAAAGAGAGAGAGAGAGGGAGAGAGAGCGGTGGTAGAAGGAAGGGGGTTTTGGAGAGAGAAGGGGGGTTTAGGGGGAGATAGGGTGGTTGTATTAGTATAGGGAGAAAGAGTGGAGATAGAGAGAGAGAGAGAGAGAGAGAGAGAGAGATTAGGTGTAGTGGAGAGGAGGGAAGGTGCGAGAGATAAGTAGATAAATATTGATGGGGTTAGGGGTTTGGGGAGGCAGAGGGAAATTAGTGAGAAGGGTTGGTTTAGGGGGGAAGGAAAGAGATAAAGGTTAGGAGGGTTAAGGATTTGGGGAGTAGGGAATTTTGAGATAAGGAGGTATTTTTTAGGAGTGGAGGGGTTCTTTTTTGGGGGGGGGAGGGGGGAGAGAGAGAGAGAGAGAGAGAGAGAGAGAGAGAGAGAGAGAGAGAGAGAGAGAGAAGTGGCAGGAGAGAGGGGGTTTTGAGAGAGAGAGGGGATTTATGGGTATAAGGAGGAGGAGGGGGGTTATGAGGAGACATGGTGGGTGTATTAGTTGAGGGAGGAGAGGTTAGTGGTAGAGGGAATAAAAGTGGTTATAGAGAGATATTGGAAAGTTTAAGGATTTGGGTAGGAGGAGGAATGCTAGAGAGATAAGTGGGGGTGTTCATTAGGAGTAATGGGGAGGGTCGGTTCAGGGATAGAAAGAGACAAAGATCAAGGGGGTTATGGGTTTGGGGAGGAGAAGGTAAACGGGATAGAGAGAAATACACACACACACACACACACACACACACACACACACACACACACACACACACACAGATGTGAGGGTGGTTAGTTGTATGGGGGAGGGGGATTATAAAAGATAGAGAGGGGGGAGAGGGCGGGTAAGGGTTAGGAGAGAGAGGAAGAGAGAGATAGATTGAGAAGGGGTGGGTGTTAGGGGGTTGGGGGTGAGGGGTATGTTGAGGAGTAGGGGGGATAAAAAATGAGAGAGGGTTTTAGTAAGGGCTATGGCGATGAGAGACAGAGAGAGAGGTTAGTGGTAGGGGTATGAGTTGGGGGTTAAGAGAGAGAGAGTAAGGGAGTTGTTAGAGAGTAGGAGGATAGCTCTAGTAAAGGTTTAGGGTTATGGGTAGGAAGATGCATAAGGGGTGGGAGAGAGAAATATATAAATATGAATGGGGTTTTGGGTCTTGGGAGGAGGAGGGAATTAGTGAGAAGGTTGGGTATAGGGGGGAGGGAAAGATATATCGATTAGGAGGATTAGGGATTTAGGGAGGAGTAGGGAATTTTGAGAGAAAGGGTTATTTTTTAGGAGTGGAGGGGTTGGGAGAAAGAGAGAGAGAGAGGTGGTAAGGGGGTTATCGATAGGAGGAGGAGAGGGTTAGGGGGAGAGAGGGTAGGTGTATGAGTAGAGGGAGAAAGAGAGGTTAGGGGTAGAGGGAGAAAGAGTGGTTAGAGAGAGAGAGAGGAAATAGTAAGTGTTGGGGAGGGAAAAGAGAGAGAGAGAGAGGGAGGGTGGGTGGAGGATAGAAAGAGATAGATATTAGGAGGCTTAGGTCTTTGGGGAGGATTAAAGCAGTTTGATAGAAGGGGGTATTTTTTAAGGGAGAGAGAGAGAGATAGAGAGAGAAAGAGCGAGAAAGATATGGTAGGGGGTGTTGGAGAGAGATAGGGGGTTAATGGTAGGAAGAGAAGGAGGGCGGTTAGGGGGAGAGAAGGTGGGTGTATGAGTAGAGAGGGAAAAAGATCCTAGGGATAGAGAGAGGTGAGGGCAATAGTAAGTGTTGGGGGAGGACAAAGAGATAGTGAGGAGGTGTAGTAAGGGTTAGGGAGAGGAGGGCAGACGACAGAGAAAGAGAGTGATGGAGGTAGTTTTAGGTGTGGGTGTAAGCGAGTGAGTCTGTGTGTGTTAGAGAGAGAGAGAGAGAGAGAGAGAGAGATAGAGAGAGAGAGAGAGAGAGAGAGAGGGAGGGGTGTGGGTTATGTGTAGGTGGATGAGTAGGGGGTTGAGAGAGAGAGAGAGAGACATGGTAGTGGGGGTTGGAGAGAGATAGAGGGGTTAATGTTAGGGGAGTAAGGAGGGAGGTTAGGGGGAGAGAGGGTGGTTGTATGAGTAGAGAGGGAAAGAGAGCCTAGGGGTAGAGAGAGAAAGTGATTACATGTAGAGAGAGGTGGGGGAAATAGTAAGTGTTGGGGAAGGACAAAGAGATAGAGAGAAGGTGTAGTAAGGGTTAAGGGGAGGAGGGGGGAGAAAGAGAGAGATTGAGGTTGTCTTAGGTGTGGGTGTAAGGGGGTGAGTCTATGTGTGTTAAAGAGAGAGAGAGAGAGAGAGGAGGAGATCTATTAGGGATTTAGGGGAGAGAGGGAGGGGTGGGGGTTATATGTAGGTGGATGAGCAGGGGGTTGAGAGAGAGAGTGCTGGTAGAGGGAGGGGGTTTTGGAGAAAGAGGGGGTTAAGGGTAGGAGGAGAAGGGGGGGCTTATGGGGAAAGCGCGTGGGTGTATGATTAGAGATAGAAAGAGAGGTTAGGGGTAGAGGGAGAAAGAGTGGTTAGGGGTAGAGAGAGAGAGAGAGAGAGAGAGAGACAGAGAGACAGAGAGGGGGGGGGAATAGGTATAGGGGGATGAGTGGGTGGTTGTGGAGAGAGAGAGAGAGAGAGAGAGAGAGAGAGAGAGAGGGTGATTAGGTGTAGTTGAGAGGAGGGGAGTGGGGGAGAAAAATAGATAAATATTAATGGCATTAGGGGTTTTGGGAGGAGGAGGGAATTAGTGAGAAGGTTGGGTACAGGCGGGAGGGAAAGAGATAATGATTAGGAGGATTACGGATTTAGGGAGGAGTAGGGAAGTTTGAGAGAATGGGTTATTTTTTAGGAGTGGTGGGGTTGGGAGAGAGAGAGAGAGGTGGCAGGGGGGTTATGGGTAGGAGGAGGGGGGGAGGTTAGGGGGAGAGAGAGTGGGTGTATGAGTAGAGGGAGAAAGAGAGGTTAGGGCTAGAGGGAGGAAGAGTGGTTAGAGAGAGAGAAGAAATAGTAAGTGTTGGGGGAGGGAAAAGAGAGAGAGAAGGAGGGTCGAGGAGGGAAAGAGATAGATATTAGTAGGCTTAGGTATTTGGGGATGATTAAGGAAGTTTGATAGAAGGGGGTATTTTTTAGGGGGGAGAGAGAGAGGGGGGGGATTAATGGTAGGAGGAGAAGGAGGGGGGTTAGGGGGAGAGAGGGTGGGTCTATGAGTAGAGAGATAAAGAAAGCCTAGGGGTAGAGAGAGAAAGTGATTACACATAGAGGGAGGTGGGGGAAATAGTAAGTGTTGGGGGAGGACAAAGACATAGAGAGAAGGTGTAGTAAGTGTTGGGGGAGGACAAAGATAGAGATGTAGGTAGTTTTAGGTGTGGGTGTAAGGGGGTGAGTGTGTGTGTGTTAGGGAGAGAGAGAGAAGAGGTCTATTAGGGATTAGGGGGAGAGAGGGAGGGGTGGGGGTTATGTGTAGGTGGATGAGTAGGGGGTTGAGAGAGAGAGAGAGATAGGGGTGTCAATAGGGGAAGGAGGGAGGTTGGCGGAGGGAAAGAGATAGAGATTGGGAGGGTAATGAATTTGGGGAGGAGTAGGGAAGTTAGAGAGAACATGGTATTTTTAGGAGTGGGGGGATTTGGAGAGAAAGAGAGAGAGGGTGATGGGAGGGTGATTAACGGTAGGGGGAGGCAGATTAGAAGAGACAGAGTGAGGTGGTGGGTAAGGGCTAAAGAGAGAGGGGGGAGTCAGGGAGAGATAGGGGTATTAAGGGTCGAGATAAAAGGGAGGAGAGAGGGTTGGTTTTAGGGGCCATGGGAGAGAAAAAATAGTGATGGTTAGGGCTAAGTTGAGGAGCCCAAGATATAGAGAGTGTGAGAGAGTATTAGTAATGGTTAGTAGGAGGATGGTAGGGAAAGAGAGGAGGAGGAGGGGGGGGTTAGTTGTAGCGGTGGCAGAGAGAGAGAGAGAGAGAGAGAGAGAGAGAGAGAGGAGGTGTCAAAGAGTAGGAGGAGAGAGAGGAGAGATGGTTAGTTGTAGGGGGTGATTAGGGGGAGGAGGGGGTTGGGGGAGTAAGAGATAGAGATCATGAGGGTTATGGGTTTGGGTAAGAGTAGAGTATTTAAAGTGAAGGCGTGTTAGGTAAGAGTTATAGAGTGTTGGTCTTAAGATTCATAATAGTTATAGTGACTAGGAGTGGGGTTATAATATTTAGGTGTTAAATGTGTTAAGGTTTACTATTAAGGATGATAAGGCTTACAAAGGTTTAAATTTTCAAAGGTTTAGGACTTATAAAAGTTAAAATTAGTAGGATTTATAAATGTTATGTTCTAAAAGTTAGTGGTTACAAGTTATATAGGATACATGATATAGTGGCTAAAGTAGCTAAGGTTTAGAGGGTTGTGTGTGATACGGGTTAAAGTAGATAAGGGTTAGAAAGTAAAAATGTCATAATAAGATATAGGAATATGGTATAGTTACTCATGAAAGAGATACTAACTCCTAGGTTGCATGAATAGAGTGTCAACAAAGGGGGGTCCCTCGTTAGACCACTTTAAAAACCTTGTGTAAGCATGGTCGACCACCCAACTTGGGGCGTACTAGGAGGGCTTCTCTGGGAGTTACCTCCCTCCACCTATTACTAGCGCAATGGCGTCCCAGTTTCCAGTTACAACAAAAGGCACATGTGTGAAGATACCGAGTTAGGAAATTGTTTCCAGGCAATTTCCCAAAATGGTCCTTTGAAAACACTCTATGCAAGACTTTCAATAGAAATCCTATGGCCAATATACTAATGTAAACATTGTAAAAAAATGCATACAATTTAATATCCATAGAAAAACAAAGATTTTTTACAATCTTATTATCATTTATATTTCCACAACAAAATAATGAGTATGCTATCAAATCATATAATACATATAAAACCAATTTCAATGAAACAAATATTAATATTTTTTAAACTTAACGAAAAAATTCAATAAACTATCATATCATAAAATATGTATAAAATCAATTTCAATCAAACTTAATTACCAATAGTTTGCAAACTCAATTACTAACACTAATTTTAAACAAATTTATTAAAGCAAACACAAATAATAACCTATTGAAAACTAGTTATGTTATTTCTAATCATACTTTCTAGTAATGAGAAAATTAAATGATCATTATCAACTTAGAAGTAGAAGTAAAAGGTTATTAAAATTTCATAATGCAATAGAAGTAATGAAAATGAACAAAATTAAGCGAGTTATAGGTTTAAATTACAAACAAATTTGGTTTAAAATATCAATAAAGTTAAATTCAAAAAATGTCAATTCATATTTTTATTAATTCTCTCTATTAGTACATCACATTTTATAAGCATGTTAAGATCATTATTATAGTAAAAATAAAAATAATAATTAGTTTAAGGGACTGAGAATTATTAAAGGCCAGGCCAGTTTTTTTTCGTTTAAGTATTTTAGGGGTTGGTGACTTGTACTACCGTGATAACGATCAATCTGTTCGCTAGCGTGGACATAGACATGGACCTTGACAGCTTGTCTTAGCTCGGGGAGGGAGAGGTTAAACCCCAGCGAAAATGGATCATTCCGGAGGGGGCATTAAGGAAGAAAGGTGACATGCTTCGTAGCTTAAACGTGGGACAATTTAATCACTGTACAGGTCAGGAAACAAAATCATCCCCAATTCATAAACAGAGTGGAATTTCCTGGTGGGAAAAAAAAAATCATCCCCTCTCTGTGCTGCTTTTTCACTGTAGTTGTCGCTGAATATTTGAAGATCGACGGAGTGGATGATATCTCCTAACTACACAGTCCTCTCACTTTCTATAAAAGGCTCCCCGGCATACCCCTTCTCAAGCAAGCAACAGATTAAACAATGGGAATGCAGAGAGCATGAAGATATGATGTGTTTTTGAGCTTCAAAGGCTCAGATGTCAGGAAAGGCTTCGTAGATCATCTCTACAGATCCCTCACAGCTGGCAAAGAAATCCATGTCTTCCATGATGCCCAACAACTCAAAAAACGAGACGATCTCAATGCAACAATAGAGCACGCCATTGAATGCAGCCAAATTAGGATTCCTATTTTGCCCCCATATTACGCATCCTCTGTGTGGTGCCTCAAGGAACTCTCCTTAATTGTAACACAGGTGCAGGGGAGGGCCATCCCTCTTTTTTACGAAGTAGCTCCTTGGCAGGTGCGTCACCCGGAGCGACCTGGGAGCCCACTTGCCCAGGCATTCCAACACCAACAGAGTAGTGGAATTCACAAACCAGAGGATATTGAACAGTGGAAATATGCTCTGTTCAGAGTGTCAAATCTCTCAGGCTGGACACTCGAAGTCACGAATGGGTGGGTTCGCTATATTAGATTTAGAGTTTGTTTGTTTGATTGCTGTGTCAATAAATGGAAAGCTGTTTGTTTGATTGATTGCTGTTTCAATAAATGGAAAGCTGTTTGTTTGATTGCTTTTATAAAAGATGGAATGCTGCTCTGTGTGTCCAGGAATGTTTCTCTGTGTGTCGCTTTTATAAAAGATGGAATGCTGCTCTGTGTGTCCACGAATTTTTTTCATATTCGCAGTACATTTTCCAACCAAAAAGGGCGGGCATCCTTATAAAGCTGGCTTGTTAGACAAGCCAATAGATTTATCTGTTGCATGCTCCCATGGTGTTGGTAACAGATCCACGTGTACAGATAAAAGGATTGATATTCATTGGGGGCAACCAATATTCTTCCTGACCACATTGCTGCAATGTTTTTTTAGGTTTTCTACGAAGCTATTTCTTTGGAAAGATTCGGAAATAAAAAGTGCTTTTGGATTTTAAGTTCATTGAACTTTCAACCTTAAATACATGAAGATGTGAAAATCTACTTACTTGCTATGACCAGTACACTTGCTAATATCTTATTATAGTCTAAATTATTGGAACGGAAAAGCAGAGCTAAAAAGTCGGCATATTTTAAAGAATGAAAACGGACTATAGTTCTCGAATTCTATACTGCAGGTATAAATCAGAAACATCGAAAACAAAATAAAATTGTAGATTTTTTCAAGTATGAACTAGTATATTTTAGTGTTTAAAATGGATTTTTGATTGAAAAATAAATTTAGTGTGCTGGAAAATAAATCCTAAATATTTTGATTTTGCAATTCTAATTATATATATATATATATATATATATATATATATATATATATATATATATATTTTAAATTTTAAATTTTAATAGATATGAACCCAAAAAATCGCCAAAACCTAAAACAGAGAATGTTTACTACACCCTACATACACTATTAGTGCACCCTAAATGAATTTATTAATTGATACAAAGTACCCCAAGAAAATTTATAGCAAACCTCCAATACAACGGCTAAAATAGTGACAGTGGGCTATAATGAAAAACCTATTGAACAACCACACCAAAATTTCATTATAAGCAGAATTTGTCAAATCTTAAATATCAAAGAATAACATACCTGGATCTCCGATTGTGTGCATCCATGCAATGCCAAGGTCACGGAGGTGTAGTGGTTGAGGCACCGCCAACTCTGACGAATTCCTCCCAAAGATACCCATCATTCGATAACGCCTGTGAAAAGGTTCCCACCTTGCAAATCCTTCCTGTTACAGTCATATAAACTCAGTTTAGACCAGATGATCCAATCTACACATAATACTAACAAAGTGTATTGTCTGGCCAAATTAAAGAAGCCTACCAATGTTTCCTCCGTTGTGCCAATGTTTCCTTCCTTGTCGCTGAGACAAGTACCGATCTATAGCCATGGTAGATGGGATCTTCAGCAGCTTGCCACGTCAAGACTTCTGAAGAAATGCGTTTGAATTCTTGTCGAGACAGATACTCGTTCACACACTCTATGCTGCACCATCAACGCTATTATTATACAGGTATGCAAGGGGGTCATCAGTTGCAAGATTGCCCTAAATGCATATTATAGTGTATACCTTGGATGGAGTCCGCTGCAATGGAGTTGTAAGATTGCCCTAAAGGTCCTTTCCTACTAAGATGGGCTATATGCATGCGTTTACAGCCAAATTTATGGTCGCGCCCATAGCAATGTGGACAAACCGGGTATCTCTGGTTATAGAGCCAGAGTCCAGAATATAACAAAATGTCGAAGTGAATACCCTGAAACCATACTCAAAATGAATACCCTGAAACAATACTCATAAATTGAAAATGAATGGAGCTTCGCTAAAGGACTGGCAAGTGAACCTGAAATCAATAAAAGGAAAAGCAATTTGAGGATGAGAATTAAGGAAATGAAGATAACCAATTAATCCTGTGACACATAATTAGGCAATGAAGATAAGTAAATGTGCTGATTATGATGGCTACCGGCTGCGACAGCAAGAGCTAAAGCAGGTCTGCAGAAAGTGTTCCTAAACGTCTATTGAAAACCCTTTCTCAGTGTTGCACCTGTAGATATAGAATTGTAGGTTTTCATGTGTAGAAACTAAATTACAGTTACCATTACGATTGTGTACACTATTGTGAACAACAATTTAATAAACAAATGAGGTCATACCGATAGTGAATTCAAAAACAACCACCAGTGTCAAAATCGCGCAAACGCAATAGGTGCTGACATCGTCGTAAACTGCTTTGTGTTTTTGGGATGCTTCTCATCAATCAGCTCTTCGGGAGCACGAATCTCGGCTTTGTCATTAAAATCCAGAAAAAACGCCATGGACAGCCTTTCCGCTCGTCCATACACCATACGGTGTTCTGCGCTGCGATATCTGCTATTACTCCACATGTGCCAACCATTGCCATCACTTATTTCAGTTACAATTCCTATACAAGAGAATTGTAATTAAGGAAAAAGTGGCGGAAAGCTGATTCACCTGTAGACAATCGCCGATCTGTGAGTTGTATTACTGCATCGTCTTGCTGCAGCAGTACATCAAATATAGCTATCACTTATATTATAAAATAACTAGTACTATACATATTAAGATTATAATCATTATACATTATAAGTAATACTAGTAATAGAATAAGTAGTACTATACATATCAAGATTATATCATTACGAATATTACATCAACTTGAAGATGAAGATCCAGAGAACAAACCGGAATTTGTGGTTTCCTAAGATCCAGAGAACAAACCGGAATTTGTGGTTTCCTTGGGGCCAAAGCTTGGCAGAGATGTCATCTACTGAATTGTCGTCGGTAAAGACCATTAATAAATTTTCATCTGAGCATCACGATATATAAATAGTAACTCTAATAATTCAGCTCTCACACACAATGTTCTCTTATCATGTTTTGTGGGCGACGAAAATTTATCATGTCTTCCACTTTCTGTTTTCAGAAAAAGAGGACTCGTGTCATAAAAAGGAGCCTCAATCCCTTTTGGGATGAGAGCTTAAGTTCACTGTGACGATATATTGAACGAGTCATGGTTTGGGTTTTGCAGGAAGTGTGGGATGACGATATAGATTCACACGGGAGGACTTCATGGGAAGAGCCGAAATTGACCTAAATACACTTCTTGATGAATCATATCCCACGGCAGCGGGAAAGAAAGTAGTGGCCAAATCCAGTAATAACTTCCTTGGAAAAAGATAGTTACATTGTCCAGAGGAATGATGGTCGAATAGTTCAGGACGTGTGCTTGACGCTCGGTGGCGTTCAATCCGGTTTCCTGGAAATGAAACTCGAATGGCATCCTTGGCAGTCTTGGCTTTCTCTTTTATATCAGCGGGCGATGGAGTCCACTGTTTGAACGAGAGTTGAGAGTTGAGATACGAGTATGAGAGCCATCCCCATTTTCACTGAGAATATACCGTTGCGAGCATTGCGCATGGCAAATTCACAGGCAGCGAAACCTGGAAATTGGAAATTGGAAAGGACACGGAGGCGCAGTGCCTCTGACGAATTCCTCCGAAGGATACTTCATCATTCTATAATTCCCGCGAGGAGGCTCCCACCTTGCAAATCCTTCTACAGTCATGTAAACTCATTTTAGACCAGAAGATCCAATCTCCATATAATACTAACAAATTGTATTGTCTGGCCAAATTAAAGAAGCCTACCAATGTTTCCTCCGTTGTCGCTGAGACAAGTACCGACCTATAGCCATTGTAGATGGGATCTTCAGCACCTTGCCACGTCAAGATTTCTGGAGAAATTCGTTTGAATTCGTTCACACACCCTGTGCTGCAGAATCAACGCTATTATTATACAGATAAGACTTCCATTAAAAGACTTCCATTAACGATAAGACTTCCATTAAAAGAATTCCATTAGCGATAAGAATTCCATTAAGAGACTTCTGCTTTCTGGATAAGAATGCCGTTATCCTCTGCTTTCTGGATAAGAATGCCGTTATCATGTGACTGCACCTGCTTTTGTAACTACTTGTTGAAAAAAGCTCAGATTCCAAAGACTGGAAATTCCAATTTCTACATTTGGTAAAGAGAAAACCATTCCAATTTCTAAATTTGGCAAAGATAAAACAACTAACAGCTTTTGACATTTATAACACTTACCACCTATAACAATCAGGCAAATTAAGAAGACACTCTTTTTTAATTTTAGTGTTCAGACCTTTTTTCAAATTTGGCAGCTAACAAAAGTAGCAAGTGGATAAAAAAAATAACCTTGATAAAAGCAAGCAGTAGAGAAATTTCTCAGCAAATTTAGTAGAGAAATTTCAATGTCAAATTTGGCAGTTAATAAAAATAGAAAGTGAACCCCAAAAAAACCAATAACCTTAAAAATAAATGTTATAAAAGTAGTAGAAAAGTCCCTATATAAAGAAAATTATCATAAATACCAAGGGCAAATTAACATGAATAGCAAGTGGACCCAAGAATAGATTGCCTCGACTACTCGATCTTCTAGTGGACGAATGGTACTGAAAGTGCGTGTTCTTCACTTGGACGATTACGCCTTTGGTTCTCTACGTTCTAAATTCATTGGATTTGACAACTGCGTATCTATAGCGATTGTGATACAAGATTTAGTGGTGGAGTGGTCCTCATCGGTCAATATTTTAGCAATCTATTAGATACAATATTTACTTTATTTAGATACATCTACGTAATATTTACTTTATTTAGATACATCTATCCTTGAATAGTTTTACCTTTTTATGTAAGTCGTTTTCAAAATGGATACCCAAAACTACTGTGAAAGAACTTTACTTTAATTATCTTATTTTCTTCTCATTCCATATCTATGGCAAATGGTAATTGTAGATTTTTTTATTATTTAATATTTGTAAGATATTTAAATATTATATATAAATTAAATTAAATAATAAGGGTAAGTAACATTTAGTTACGTAGTTGATGTATTAGGAAGGTAATGATTTTCTCAATAAAGTTTCTTTTAATTTTGATTTATAATTTAAGTTCTTTTTAAGATAATAGAAATATCACAGGGGTATAAAAATTTACCATTAAGAAAATATAAGAATCAAATAATAACATTAAGTAAATATTATCTGAAGTAAGAATCAAATAAAAAAATATACAAAATGTGAAGTATTATCTGAGATGTGTCTTTATATGGGAGCAGCTTGGTGAACTATATCGCAAATCTCCACGTGTGACTTCACAGATGAGTTTGGTAACTTGTGTTACACTAATACTGTCATCAGACAAAAATAATCATAATAAATTTAGGCAAAAATCATAGTTGATCCAAATCATAATGATATGGTGTGCAAGTTGTGTGAATTTAGGGAACCACCTTCTCAGGAGTAAAGTTATTGGTTATTCCAGATCGAATTTATATATATATTATCATTCTTATTATATTTTTGAAATATTTTATAATATTTTTTATATATAATAAAAAATTATATAGAATTTCAAT
Source organism: Larix kaempferi (assembly GCA_027924585.1). Lineage (NCBI taxonomy): Eukaryota > Viridiplantae > Streptophyta > Pinopsida > Pinales > Pinaceae > Larix > Larix kaempferi. Next base: position 148,784 of record BSBM01002575.1, on the reverse strand, counting down.
AGAATTTTTGTTTTAAATTATGTTGGCTATATTAACATTTTTAAGGTTATGGTTAAGTAGCAATCTAACCCTATATGTGGTTTAATAAGAATTTATGTTTCCTATATCTTTTGAAATGCATAATTTATTTTTTTTTAAATCTAAAAGCTGGTATAATCAGCGGACGAAACGATATAATGATTTGTTTGTAATGGTTATCATTTTTTGAATCTCATATATTTCTATAAATTCTCCGCATTAATCGTGAAGGTTTGGCGGTGTTCAAGCTTTTATAGATGGTAGCCTTCATCTGAATCCGTATTTTAGCTACGATTTTGTGAAAATTTGCGTTCACGAATTCGTATTTGAAATTAAAAGAAAGATTTCCATGGCCCATGATAATGACCGAGAATTATTGCGAAGAACAGATGCACTGGCGGCCATAATGGTGAACAGTAACAAAATTGCCATAAAATTCTTAGCGGTCCCCAAAGTTTCTCTATCTTAGATAGAAAAGGAGACATACAGGTAGAGGCAAGGATATTGAACATAATAAACGATTTTATATTATATTCGTCTTTAAAATTTAAAAGAGACTTGAATTTAATTTAAACGTTTTTATCTGTGAGGTTTTTCAATTTTAAAAAGAATGAATAAAGTAAATTTAAATTTAATATTAGTATAGCAACTTAATTTATGGTTGGTCAACATCTAAAGGTTATTAAGAGGTTATATATTTTTAATATAATAGGTTATAACTACTAATTAATAAATGATAAATAAATAAAAAGATTAAATAATATTTTTTATATAATGTGTTTAATTATAATGGTGAACATATTACTTATTTACATAAATTATTATATAAATTTATATTTCTACATAACTTACTTATATTTTTTATTTCCATAAATTATTATATAGATTTATATTTCTACATAACTTACTTAGATTTGATAATAGAAAGCTACATATAACTAACACATCATATTACTGTATTGCAAAACAAAATTAAAAAACATATTATTATTTTATAATTAATTTACATAAATCATCCTACTATTCATTTATATTTTTACAAGAACCACTTGCATTTCATAATAGAAAGCTACATGTAACTAACAAATTATTATTATATTTATAAAAAAACAACTTGAAAACATATTACTATATTTACAATTTAATTTATTTCCATAATAAAAACTAAACCATTAGTTTTACTAAATCTTTATTTATCTTGATTTTCAGTGTTTTATAATAAAATATTTTCGTATTTATATTATAACATTTTTTATTATAAAATAATTACAATAATAATTTAAATTTACTCTAAATTTTCTAAATATTTTTGTGTGTTAAAATTGTTAAAGATTATATTGAATTTTCTGCATTACTTTCCTTTTTTTTTATATATGTTTGTGTGTTACAACAATCTTTAAGCCTTTAATTAAAACATTCTTTAACTTACACAGTATTGCACTTAAAAAGTTGGAGTTGCACACTGATGAGATATAGACAATATTGAAGAAAAATATGAAGGAAATTCAAAGAAATCAACCCCATGAAAAAAAATATCAAAGAAATTCAACCTTATTAAAAATACAATACACATATTATCAATTAATTAGTTAAGTAGTTAATGAATATGTAATCAAATACATATACAAATGAATTTATTCAGAAACTAAACTATCGACTTGAATTTATTCATTTTTCTCTCTTTCTTATAAAAAACCGAGAGCTCTCTTACTCATTAAAAAATCTCAGAGAAATTAAACTTATCCAACCCAAGAAACTAAACTATACGCCGGAAAAGTTTAAACTAAACTGTGGGCCAAGATATGTACACGGATGCATTCATTTTCTTTCTACGCAGAAAAAACAGGCAAACCAATCTGAAAGCAGGAAAATGTAAACAAATATCTTCATATTCGTTCTGTTTTCTTTCTTAGAACCAGAGATACTAAATAGACACCACAGAAATGAGGAAAACGTAAACAGATTTATTCAGTTTCTTTGAGAGAGAACCTTAAGCCTCCATCCCAGAAGCAGAAAAAATATTAACGTAGTACCTTAAGCATCCATCCTAGAAGCAGAAAAAATATCCGTGAAGCATCCATCCCTCCATATCAGCTCCCACTTCCAGTAACGCAAGCTGCTCCACATTTCTTTCCTATGAAATTTGATATAAGATCACAATTAAGAAATTAGGAATCAAGATTTTACAATCCAAGAATGAAAGGAAAAGACGGTAACAAAAGGAAAAGACGATAACAAACGGATCTCATGTAATCTAGATCAGAACGCCATATAATACAGACAGATCTAACTCCGTCTCTAGATTGAAGTCATATTTATTTCAGCGAATACTTACCCTCACGAATGACACAGCGGGTAGAGCTTATGCCCAGGTTTCAGTGATTCGTCAAAGACTCTCTGGCCGAAAGTTCTCTCGCTTTCAATGGTTTCTAAAACAATAACCCGAACACAGACAATAACACAAAACACGACAGTGCAGCATAAACCCCAAGATACTCAAGACAACACCGCGGCAAACAAAAGAAACAAAGAGGAGCGCTCCAGAATAGACACACCACAGAGTCCCATGACAAAGAGCAGAAAGCAGAGAATTCAGCGCAAGAAGAGGAGTTAATGGAAGAGGAGTTAATGAGAAAGAAAGATCATGATGTCTACAATATAATATACCACCAAGTGATATCTCTAACGATCAAATTCTGTTCACCGTTGGATCGTCGCCCTCGGAGCGACACGGCATCCATTCCCAACGGTCAATAATCTCAGACCATTCAAATTTAGTGCATATAAGACCGTTATACAGCCACTTGAAAATAATTTTAAAACACCATTCAAATTTAGTGTATAAGACCGTTACGTGTTAAAAATAATTTTAAAAATTTAGTTATCCTAAAATTTTATGCATTTTTTTAAAATATTTTAGGTTTTCAGTCTTTTCCAAACATCTTTTCAGTTTTATTTAAAAAATTTAGAATCACAAATATTAGTTAAGGAAATTGCATAATTTGAATGCTAAGTAGATATTTATGAATCTATTTTTGAATTCAAAAATACAATTTAAACACATAAAATTTTAGATTTTATCAAAAAAAATTACCACATTCTAATCAAAACCCACCTAAAATGGAAAACTTAGAATAAGTAGACTACTTTTGTCTAAAAACAATCCCTTCTCTATAATTATAGTTATCTTTACTGAATTAATCAAATAATTAACTTATATTATTAAAATACCAAATCAACAAATTTAAATGAATTAATTTTAATTATAAATACAAAACAATATTCCCACCTACAATTTACATACATTGTTTCTTCTTCGCTTTTAATTATTATAATCATATTTAATAAAAAAAAATTTAAAAAAATCATTATATTTAATATTTATTTATTTAATATTTTTGGAAATATATTTTATATTTATTTATTTAATATTTTCAAAAATATATTTAATATTTATTTATTTAATATTTTTGAAAACATATTTAATATTTATTTACTTTTAATTAAGGATTAAATAATTAATGCGGGTTTAAAATTTTAAATGGCTTTATAGCCATTTGGTTTAAAGACAAAAATATTTATTATATTAAATTTTTCATATATATATATAAATTATTAAAATAGAGTAAAAAAACTAAACTTTATTGTAATTAATGATTGAAAAGTAATTTAAATCTTATAATACGCCATCATTAAAAAATCTACATATCTAGTAATTTTTTTATAATAATTTATATATTTATTAAAATTTTATAATTTTTTTTACAAAAATTATAAACGAAGTTTATATTCTTCGCAATTCCACCAGACATCCATCAGAAAACACTGATTACATTTATAATGCAAATTCTTCATTGTTAAAATTTAATAGTTATATTTTAAATAATTTTTCATTGTTAAAATAATATAATTATATTTTAAATAATTTATTTTTTAATTCAAATGTTATACTTAAATCTAAATTTCAAACCACACAGAAGACATCCACCCAGCTAGATTTCGGAAACGAACAAAGCAAAATGAACATTAAACGAAGACCTAAGAAAATGAACGACGTAATAAGCAGCCAGAATTCGGAAAACAATTGGCAAAGCCTTAACTCGCCGAGTCGCCACTTAAAACTTCCATTAAGCTACCTACCCTTCCATTAAACGCCACTACGCGACTAATTTTATGAGAATAATTTTGTTTTTAAAGTTTTCACATAACTTTATCATATAATTGCTTTTTCATGATCCAGTGTAAGTTAGATTTGTATTTATATTTCGTGATTTTTTTAATGTTAAAAGTGTAAATTACAGTTTTAGGTGGTTAAAATTATATAATCAAAATATCCGCAAATAATCTACCATTTAACTTAACCCCAATTTGTATCTTTTAAAATTGTTTTAATAAATTAAAAAAGATTAAAAGTTAGAAGTTAAGTTTATATTGATACAATATAAGGAATAACTTGGTTGTGGTATCTTTTAAAATTGTTTTAATAAAATAAAAAATATTAAAAGTTAGAAGCTAAGTTTATATTGATACAATATCTTAAGGAATAACTTGGTTGTGGTTTTAAACGATAAGTTTTGACTTTTGTGAAATGTCTCTATATTTTAAACTATTAACATATTCCTCTAGGTTTAAGAAAGGTTAACTCAAAAGAAAATAAATTTAAAATATTATAAAAATTTTTGAATTTAATTTTATTTAAAAATAATATTTTACAATTTAATAGATTAAAATGTAATAGATTATTAACTTTAATTCAATTTAAAAATTCATCATCAAAGTTAGAATTAAGTTTGTAAAAATAAAATAGAGGATCATTGATTATCAATTTATAGGATTAAAATATTAAGGTAGTCATTTATATATAAAAATAAAATTAGAAATCTCTTCAAATAACATTTCAATATTAAGATAGTTGCGTGTACTAAAAATAGAATGGGTAATTTGGTTAAATAGTATCACAATCAAATTTTAAAAAATAAGAAATTTGGTAAAATTAGTTTAAAAAACAAAATATCTAAAATATGAACATAAGATAAAAGGTCAAATTTTATAGAAAAATTAATAGAACTCTAAATAAATGAGGCAAAGAGTAATCTACTTTATTCAATAAAATAAAGATTAGGATAGTCTACAAAAACAAGATGATGACATTTGATAAGAATAAATCAATGCAAATCAACGCTTTGTTGATTTGGGAAAGAGAGTACATCCATTTCATTGAAGGGTTTTATTGAGGTGGTGAACTTCTTTGTTAAAGTGAGGAGGAGAAGATATTCAAATAGCTCCAAATATCATCATCTTGAGGGAAACAATTTTTTTAGCAAGATAGAGGTGGGAATGGACATGGAGGTATATGATAGTGTAAGTTTCTTTTTGAAAAAAATTGATGAGTTAAGCAACCATTAGGTTGACATGATCTAGGACATCCAAAAAGGCCACAGAATTGTCTTGTTCAACTTCCATTGTAAATTGGATATGGAGAGATCTACGTTGTCAAGATGGTAATAGTATGGCGATGAAGCCATATGATGAAGGTATCATCTACAAACTAGAACCAACACTTAGGTTTAAGGGAATAAATATTCAGGGCTAAAGATGAAAAATGCTTTTAATGAAGATGTTGGGCACTATTGGGGAAAATGAAGATCCCACTATGATGCCTTCTGTTTAATTATAAAAATATCCTTGCAAGCTAAAGAAGGTAGATATGAGGCATATCTTAATAAGCTTTACAGTCTCAAAGTCAACAAGTTTTGAAATGACTTCAAGAGATTTAGGGATAGGGATTTAGACAATGTCAAAAATCACCAACGAGTCTTGGTCATCTAGGTTAAAGTCTTGATTTTATGGATAAAGTTAGAGGAAGATTTTATAAATGAAGGGGTTAGGCCTATAAATGTGTAACATCCCAAAAATTCGTAATATTTAAAAAAAATTCAGCATAGCATTTATTGCTTAGATTAACTGTGCGAAATTATAAAAATGCATGTTTATTTAATTAAAAGACATACTAAAGTAATTTGTGGAAATAACTTACACGTACAATGTTTATACATTATGAAATGTTGTCGAAACTCTCTATATTGTTTGTTGTAGTTTGTGTATGCTAACTGTTTGCTTTTCTCTTTGATGATGAAGGGGCCCTATGGCACCCCGAGGCTTACTTAGCATTTATGCTAAAGCATTTGAACCTTCTTTCTTTTCGCAGATTACAGGTAAGGGAACTGTAATATTTTGAAAGTGAATTTACGAAGATCTTCTATCTTGTCAAAAAGCTTTCCAGTTTTTAAAAGAATATAAATAGAGTAGCTTTGAGGAGCTTTTTCTAGGTGAGATCTACTCGAATCATTGCTATGACTATATGTCTAAAAATGTATAAATTTCTATATACTATTTGTACAATAGTAATTCTATAATGGTTTTCAATATGCTGTTGAAATGAAGTATAGTATTGAAGTATGAGCAGGTTTACATTATTACTTTAGTGATATCTTTATGCATAAGAAGATATAGGAAATAAATCCTAACCTAAACTTTAACACTATTATTGTAATATAGTGAATAACTTTTATTCATATATAATAACTTTTATAATATATCAACTTGTCTAAAGCTAATGTAATGAATTATATCAAAATCATCTACTTGCTTATGATGATAGTTTGATAAAGTTTAGAGGATGAGGATGACCATTATACACTAGTGTTGAATAGACTCTATCCTTTTACACAAGGTTTTGTTATCAAACATGTTTCGTATTAAAACATACAATTATCATACTTTTATAAACTGTGAAACTCCTGAGCAATAAACTATGCATCTCTTATAGTGTAATTTATATGCAAATCATATATAAATCATATAGTATAAAAACTATATGCAAATCCTATTACTATAAGTTATGTCTTGGCTCAACTAGGAAATAAACATGGTTAAAAGTGCATTCCCATGTAACTTTTTAGAAAATACTAACAATGCCTAGCTACATCATGGTCCTAATGTATTATATTATTTATATTGAAATATGCATATGTGACAGGGTTGCAATCAAGGTTATCGTGCCACCGAATGATAAGACATCGTATTAAAGTTGTAGTGGTTGTGAGCTGGAAGGAGTTCGTAAACCGATTTTGGCATTAAACACCCCTATCTACCACCTTCATGGGAGATCTTGTTGGCAGATTGCGTGTCTAGTGTCATGGGAAGAGTTGTGATGTCAATACCAGAAATGCTGAGTTGTACCAACCCTTACCCTAGTGTCTTTCCGAGCTGGAATGAATGATGGTCAGTGTAATTAAAGTGCTTTCAATGCAGAAGTTACTTGGGAAGCAATGAAGGATCTGCACTATTGATCTGGAGATGCTTCTCAGCATTTGTGAATTAACCCTAACCTCCACTAAGTTACGTTGTTACTAATTTATTTGGCATTCATTATGTTTGAGTGTGGTTCTGGGGAGAGGCTGACCGGCCTGCGAAAACCTAGGGTTTGCTAATAGTTTTCGAGGGTTTCTCCCTAAGTTTCGAACTCATGACATGAGAATGGTTACTGTCACAAACTGATAGTTTAAGAGCCAACTCTGGTGTGGAGGTTTACTGTGTTGTTTTGGTGCTCGAAAGTCTGAGGAAATGATTACACCGGTTGTGGTGGTATTTTTCTTTGAAGCTGGTTCAAGAGAACTTCCTCCTTAGTTTCAATACTATGGTTACAGGGATAGTTGGTAGTATTCAGATCTAAGGTGCCGAGTCACTTTTGTAACTCCATTAATTGCATTCAAGAAGTGTGAATGATCTAGAATTCAATCTAGTTGCAGATGCTACTTTTCAACCTTTAGTTAAATAGGCAAGGTAATGTCTTACCTGGATATTCTTCGTATGGTTGAAAATGTCAGTATTTTGTTTAGCTTTTGGATATCGTTTAACCTCCATCTGTGCTTGTGGCAAGTTCTAACTTTCATAGGGTTCTTTGCTTCGGTTAAGTGGAAGCTACTGCGTAAAGAAGGTAAGTCTCGGTAGCTTCCCTTATGGGTTCTCCTGGCAACTGTTGGTTGTTTGAAATGATCGAAGCTTTCGATTCTAAAGATGTGGTCACTGTGAAATGCTTACATATTGTAAAGCAACGTAGGGATGAAGGGAATCCTTGACCTACCCTTTTAATGTAATCTTCAGATTTGATGTTTAATGTATTGTAACACTTGTTACCTGGGTTTTTAACCCTCGACTTCTGTATAGTGATGAAGAGTTCGGCCCTTGGTTTTACACCGTTTTCTGGAAACAATGTTTTGTGTTAAATGTTGACAATGTTCGTCGATTTATGGTGACGACCGAGAGCCAAATCTCAATGTTTTTTATTGCAGCGATATAATGGAATTGTGACTAAATTTGTGTTTTTATTTTAAATGATGGTGTTGAATCTTAACTATGTTTTTAACCCGAAAGGTAGACGTTTAAAACTACTAGGGTTTGATCACTGAAGGGTTACAAGCCTATCACAATGTTTAAGGTTAAGCAAATCTATGTTTTGGATAGAATATTTGTTTTATTAAATGTTGAGATGAATACTAATTGTTTGAAACAAAATCTAGGGTTTCTATCCTATGATAGGTGTGACTGAAACATAACTGCAGTTTGAAAATTAAAATAACATAAAAGGACTGAATACTGTGAATGAAAGATAGTACTAAATAACCATACAACTGTTTGCAATTGAAAAGAGTTATGTTTCGAAGATATAAGTACTTGATAACAATGATGTGTACTTAGAAAATATTTAATTATTGCAGCTGTTCTATTTCAATAAAAACTAATGAAAGAAATACAGTGAACTTAAAACACTTAAACTGTTTGAAAGGAATGATAAGGGAAAACATAGCATTTTTCTTTTGTGAAGAATTAAATGATAGAAGGAAACCCTAGGTTTCGTATAGGGATAAGACATTTACTTATGTTTTTATGCAAGAAAGATTATAGTGCCTGTGATATGATATGTTGTTAAAATTCTTAAACTTAGACATACATAATTTATATTGCAGTAGATAGCTGATAAGAGATATTAGGAAAACTTAACAATGTTAGTCTATTCAATTAATTGTCATTATGCCTATCATTCATCTATATTAATTTCCTTCTTTGTACTAGAGTATGATACAGAAAACAGTATGGGGAAAAATGCAGAGAAGATTTTTATTCAATCATCTTACTTACTTAATAATCATTATGTAGAATCCTAACCAGGTCAGAAACTACAACAAATACATCTGTATGATGATAGCTTATAAACACTAAATCAATATTTTCAGATAATAATTTAACTACTTAGAATCAAAAAAGACAAGTAGAACCTGTAACTGTAGATAGGACCGACAAACACCCAAGGAGGCCTGTTCCTCCCAACCTTCTCTAGAAGAAGCAGCCAAACTACTTTCTTCCTTTGGACACCTGAGCCTATTTACTGAACCACCAGGTAAATGGACTCTATGTAGAAGCAAGGCACTCAGAAATTGTTGAGGAAGCAAACTATTAAGACTTGCTCCTCAGCTTTTATGACTTCAGCACTCAGTAGTATAAATCTGCACTCAGCAGTAACTTTTATGACGTCAACACTCAGTAGTATAACTCTCTACTCAGCAGTAAAATATGCAGACTTACACCATGATAAAAAACTAGCATATCCCCTCATCGAATCTCTAGGGTGCAAGCAGCAAAACCCCAAAGGTAAATTTCCTCATCAGGAAAAGTGATGAACCCCCAGTTCATAATTCGATGGCTCTTATATAGATTGCCTAGGTATTTAGTGGTCAGTTTTCACTAAATGAGCCTCAAGCTCCAGTCCCATCTTTCAAGGCACTATGACCACATTTCAAGGGAGTTGTCCCATACCAACAGCTAGTTACTTGCCTCATGAAGCTGCCATTTGTCCATTGCCTTCTACCCCAGATTCCATTCTACCTAGTGGGTCAATAAACACTCTTTCAACAGTCCCCTTAAGTGTTTGTCTCCTATTTAATAATAAAATATTGTGCAAATTACAGTCATCCTTGGACACTTTTCCAATATAAAACTTTACAATAAAAGATAAGATAATGTTTCCAACATAAAATGTTTTTCAGCAAAAGGGGTATGTTACGAAATGGTTGGGTATTTTCAAATAAAACCAGATAACACCCTTACAAGGTTTATCACAAACCATAACTTCTTTTTCATCTTAGGGTAAAACCCTATCCCTAGATTTTCCCTTGAACTTCCCCCAAGAACCCAACACTCCAAGGAAAATCTAGAGATAATATAATGAAGAATACAAAAGAGAGGGAGACTAGTGTGCTCCAATCCTCACATCTCTAATAAAGTATGTTTTGAATGAATTAATGGAAATACTCTCTCCTCCCTCTATTTATATGAGAGGTAACGAAGACAAACAATATAAAGTGGACCTAGTCTAGTACACCAACCTAACTATAAGAAGATAGAAACACATGTGAAGAACTCCAGTTTTAGGTGTCTGTAACATACCCTTTTTGCTGGAAAAAAATTTGTGTTAGAAACATTATGATAACTTTTATTGTAAAGTTTTATGTTGGACAGGTGTCCAAGGATGACTGTAATTTGCACAATATATTATTATTAAATAAATAAAATAGGAGACAAACACCTAAGAGGACTATTGAAAGAGTGGTTACTAATCCATTAGATGGAATGGAATCTGGGGTAGAAGGAAATGGACAAGTGGTAGCATCATGATGCAACTAACTAGTTGTTTGTATGGGACAACTCCCTTGAAATGTGGTCATAATGCCCTGAAAGATGGGACTGGAGCTTGAGGCTCATTTATTCCAAACTAACCACTAAAAGACCTAGGCAGTCTATATAATAGCCATCAAATTGTGAACTGAGGTTCATCACTTTTCCTGACGAGGAAATTTACCTTGGGGTTTTGCTATGTTTGCACCCAAGAGATTTGATGAGGGGATATGCTATGTTGTTGATCATGTTGTGAGTCTGCCAAACTCTTAGTGAGTTCAAGAGGTTGATGCTGAGTGGAGAAGGCATTTTTATTTCAGGAGGTTGATGCTGAGTGGAGAAAGCATTTTGAGTGCCTTGCTTCTACACAGATTCCACCCACTTATTGGATCAGTAATCAGGTTCGGGGGTTCACTAGAAGCCAGCAGTTGAGCTGCTTCTTCTGAAACAGGTTGGGAGGAACAAGCCTCCTTGGGTGTTTGTCGGCCCTATCATCATTTACAGGTTCTATTGTCTTATATATTTTGTATATTTTAAAGTTCTGTTGTTTATTTAAAATTTTACTGTTTATTTTATAAGTTTATTTTAGTTTCCTGAGTAAATTAATAATTCTGTATAAATTGGATTTGAATGAATGAAATAGCCTCTGCATTTTTCCCCATGCAAAAAGGAACAACATCGTACTCTAGTACAGAGATAGATTAAGGTAGATAGATATGATAGGCAAATTGCCAAGATGATAGAAGTACCATTCTGTATATTCTATTAATTTATCTACTGATAGTAATTAATATTATTACTACATTTCTATACATTACTGTTCTTTATAAATATTATTGAGATCATTGCTGAAACATAATTAAAAATGATTGCATAATCTCATCATAGAGAACTGATATGCCATTTCAAGTTTCAATTTAGGGTTTGCAGTTTCCATTTATTTTTCTTCTCACAGTTTACTATAATCTACTGTTATTTCAATTATTGTATACACAAGATAGAAAAGCAAACAGAAGTCTCATATCACAAACCTAGGGTTACATATTTCACTTTCAAAACCAAACTTCAAACTACTAAATTTATTATCGAATGATAGTAGCAAGGATATTAAAAGATATATTTTATTTAAACAGTTTCCAACTATTGCCCAAATCACATGTTCCTATAGCCATAAAATAAAAACACACAAATGCATTTCTTTCTACATAATCAAGCTAGTTAAACAAGATCCGTGTCATTACATAGATTCATTATTTTATTAATAGACAAACCAAACATTTATATCAAAATCATTCCTGTAGGTCGAGTAGATTATTTACAAATATCATCTCCAAGGTTTAAGATATTACAATGTCTGTAGGAGCAGAGTCAAATAGAAATCACAAACACTAGTTGATGCCGAAAACGTATCAACAAGCAACATCATTTTATACATTAAAAAACAAAGACGAAACCCTAACCCTTAGGAAAATATTCATAAGTTTGACACGCAACCACATTTGTTACAAATGGACGATATGTATTACAAACATATAACCATTGTTTAAAAGACAGTAACAACATTTCCATTTTTCTTACATAGCATATGATTTCTTCTCCCAACATTTAAACATTTCATGAGTTCACAGTCCATAAAGAAAACAATAGCAACAGGTGTGTTCAAACCTATTTGCATAACCATTATCATTTTACATTAAATTCGAACAAAGAGGATGTTAAAACACAAATTCTTTACACTTTATAAATCAACAAGTCACAAGTTTTGTTCACGGGCCAAGCCCCAAAACAACGAACACAAAATAGTCACAGCAACATAGGTTTTGCAAATATTATTTTATATTATCAACTCAAATAGAGTGTGAAACCCTATTTAACGGAGAAACATTTCCCAGTTCAAAACCTAGAACCCAAACACTGTACAGTAACATTTCAAGCTATTACATCGATTCTGTAAACCAAGAAGTAACCTAACATAGGCGTAACACAAAGCAACACAATTTTCGAACCACGATTTCCAGAACAAGTGTTACAACTTCAAACGTTTTCCACACATCTTCCAAGAGAACCTATGGAGGGTTTGCCACTGAGGCTTACCATTTTATTCGCGTGCCATCCATTTCCATCAAAGAAAAACCAGCACTGTAAAATACACAACGATGGCAGTACCTACCACACGACTGCAAGAAGTTAGCAACAAGATTCAACAAATGTTGATAAACGAAAAACGTATTACATAAAATTTGATACGAGATGACTTACCCTCACTTTGACAGATGGATGGAATGCTTCAAGCTTCCAATTCCTCCAACCAACACAACAAGGCGGCATGCAATAGGACCTTAACCAAGCTTGAAGTCAAAACCTCACCAAAAACCTAAACTGTCACATGACGAAAGCCAGAGGGCTTCATTGCTTTACACTCAATAAACTCGAGCAACTTATACAATAGATTTCACAATAAAATGACAGAGAATGGAGACACAGAGCCATCCACAAACCACACAGGGTTGAGCCCTACTAACCAGTGGCCTGTCGGCCTCTTCCCCAAACAAAAAACACCAAATGAATGCATGAAGGCAACAATAAACGTTATTGCAAGACTGTCTTAGGGTTTCCATATCTCAACGATCGAGGCATTATATCAACGATCAAAACTTAGCTAGCAAAGCCACGATAGTACCAAGGCAGAGTTACGACCAAACAACATTAATAACCTCAATAAATAACCAGCATAGTTGCAGTGCCATATCACCAAGGCTGAGCTTACAGCTCGACGAAACTATCACCACTTCACAACTATATCACGTGGAGCCAGTAACATGTAGGAACCATCAGAGCAAACCACTACCATCACACAGCATTTCCTTTAATGTTGAATATCACGTATCAATTGCCAGACCCTCGACTGCAACAACATTAAATTCGTGACAGCGCCAAGTCAGGGTTACAGCGTGTTCTTGGGATTGTATCACTATTACATTACAACTGTATTACAACACATATATAGTTTCCAAACTACGTCACAATTTGCATAACATATATATATATAGATTGCAAAACAACTATAATCTGTAGTTCTAAACCTTATCACATATTTTCTACATTTTATGCAATTTAAACGTTAAGTCCCCATTTGCTTAGGGCACACCATTTCAAACTCAAATGTTAGATAATCATTCGTTTATTATGTGCATAATAAAATGTAGCACTAAGCTTCTTTTTGCATATAACTAGGCATTGCAACCCTAGCACATATTCATAGAATAGTATGACATTTAATAGATGTCCCTAATACATAACAAACTATCATCTTGACCATGCAGTAACATAATCAAATAGCATTATAAGAGCATATATGATTTAAGCATATGAACTATGTCATGAAGGATTTTGAAGACTATTGTTACCACATCTTTAGATCTCTTATTGTTCAACCCTGACATATTGATAACATTATCACATGCTTGTCGCAACTTTTATATTGTAGAGTCTTAAATGACGAGCACATCAATCGTTTCTCTAATGAATAACAATATCGATTACAGCAAAAGTATAGTGCAAAAATATCTCTAGCTGCATTACAAGTGTTAGGATAAAAAAATAATACAAATTTATCAAGAAAGCTGGAAGCTTCATACCATCACTATCTTCATGCATAGGCAGTATTTATACATCTATCTTAAGACAGAGACGGCTAGCTGAAAAGTAAAACACCTCTCAAACTACTGGGATTATTTATTTCCTTACATATAGATCTGCGAAAGAAAGAATCCACTGCTTTAGCTATCAAAGCTAATTAAACCCAAGGGCACCCTGTAGGAACCCCTTCAGAAATATGCAAATAATTTATCAGTATTGTTACCATATCATTATACATAACAAATAAACATTGTTCTGTCGCATCTTATTTATAGCCAAGTATCTTTTTATGTTTAAAAATAAATACGACAATTTTATGAAGTTATTATTATCTATTAGTTAATTAACTTTCATTCCGCAGATAGCATTTATCTTATAAATTAGGCTATATCATAAAAAATTAAATTTTTGCGATTTTTGGGATGTTACATGTGGTATCAGAGCACAAGTTCAAACTCTAGGCCTGATTGAGGCTCATGCGCACAAACAGAAAAATAAATCAGAAAGTTTATGTTACTAACTTTTGTGATTTAATTTTATTTTCGCACAGAACAAAATGACCTTTAAATTGCAGGTATGGAAATACCAGAAGAATCAGCAGAGGACAGATCTCCTCATAATGAACGTATTAATCATAATAACACTGAAGGAATTTATGTTGAATTAAACAACCAGTCTTCTGAAATTTTACGCACTGTACAGGATTTAAAATCTGAGTTAAAAGTTGTTAAAGAAGAAAATGAACGGATCCTTAAGGTACAAGAAGAGTTACAACAAAATTTAAAAGAAAACTATCATAGTGATGAAAGAGGCAGAAAATCAAAATTTAAGGCTGATTCTAAAATAATGTCCCACCAAGATAAGCATAAGAAAACAAGAAATGATAGAAGGGACAGTTACTCATCTTCTAAATCCGATTCAAGTAATGACGACATAAATTATGACAACAGTAACAGTGAATGCTGCTCTAAAAAGAGAAAACATAAACATCATGAACAGATTACTGGGGAATTTGAAAAGATTAAGCCACCTACTTTTAATGGCGAAAGTGAGAAGGGTGAGACAGCAGAAGCTTGGTTGTCTGGAATGAAAAGGTACTTTAATATTTATGACTACTATTTTCAACTGAAAGCCAAGATGGCTATTTACAATCTGACCAGGAAGGTAGATATTTGGTGGCAGGATCTTAAAAGAATTAAGAGTATAAAAGAAAAAGAAGTAACTTGGACTATGTTTAAAAAGAAGTTTTTGTCGGAATAATACTTTGAAGATAAGTCAAAAGAGTTTTACGATTTAAATTTGGGTACAATGAACATGAAAGAACTATGGAGCAAGTTCCTTAGCTTGCTGAGGTACGTACTCTACATGGTTGAGGAAAAGCCTAAATTACAAAGGTTTCTCAGTTGTTTACCTTTTAATATAAAAGACCATATTGAGTATGATAATCCTTCCACTTTGGAAGAGGCCATGAGGAAGGAAAATTTTTGTTTCGATCAAAATAGAAAAAGAGAAGGAACAACTGGATGGAAGAATAGTAAGACTAATCAATATGACTATAAAAAGAAGAATTTTAATCAGAATGCTGGAGGTTTTAAGAAAAATTTTAATAACAGAAATTTTCCTAATAATTACTGGAATAATGCATCTCAGAACTCTACTGTTGCAAGAAATGTACCTAATAATAATAATCATAGCAATAACAATAACAATAAAAACAAGTATGCTGAGCAGAAAGGACCCATAAAGTGCTATGAATGTGGTGGACCACATAAGAGAGTAGATTGCCAACGCAACAAGAGGACAACCAACAATATTCATACTATGCAAGTAGAACCTACAATTGGAGATATCGCAAGAGAAATGCCCAGGATAAATGCAGCACTGGAGAATCGTCAAGTGGACCATCAAACATCCATGGTTGAAATTGAAGGTATGATACAAAACGAGTCTATTTCTATTTTAATAGATCGAGGTGCAAATATAAGTTATATTTCACCTACTTTAGTAAACCATTGCAAGCTAAAAACAGAGAAATTTGATAATGCATGGTTAGTTCAACTTGCAACAAGAACTAAAAGAAAGGTTACAGATTTGTTAAATTTCCAGAATTTACTTCAATCTGATCTAGGATATTAACTGAGAGAACAACATGTACAGCATATCTACAGCATATCAATCATGGAGACAATAATGCAAACACACAAGAGACACAAAGATTTACTTGGGGAAAACCATAAAGGTGAAAAACCCTAATAACTTCCTCAGAGATAGATAGAGCAATGATACAACCCAACCATAAGAGATAGAAATATCCTAGCAGCAGATCCTCCTCCTCCATAAGTGCGCCACTCCTCCTTGAGTGCATGAGTGAGAAGTGAGTAATCAAATAAAGTGCCTCCCGTACTCTATTTATACTTGACTTGACTGGCCTTTTACATAACTCATGTAGGCTCGAACTTAACCACATAACATAATGTTGACTGGGACGACCCCCAATAGGGTGGTCTAATAACCCTTTGACCCACATGGCCGACCCCCAATAGGGTGGTGTAATAACCCTTTGACCCACATGACTTATACAGGGCCGACCCTAAATAAGGTGGTCTAATAACCCATCAAGTATAAGTTACGACACTTACAATATAAATGACGACACTTCCTTATAGAGGAATAATACCATCTCTATAGGAATACAATATACATATATGTGAAATACATTCCGAAGTTACATATACATCAACAATCAATTATGGTAAGAAACATAATATGCATACAACCATGATTATTCAAATCTATGACTTCATGAGTAATCATTATCAACAACAGTATAAGATCCTAACACAAGGTAGGATTCTAGCTTGATATAGGAAAAACTTACCTAGATTAGCATGATAGCTATTTATGTCTAACATACCTGCATAATGTCTTCTGGTTCTCTTCAGTGACTTGTGCTAGTAACCTGCATGTCTCATAAGTTAACCATTGTATAACCAAGTTATACATACCTCGTAAATGGATCTTCTATGAGATCCATGACAATGGATGAATCTTTGTCCTTATGTCATCATGATCATATGTTCTTGAACCAGAACATGATTTGTCTTTCTTGGTGTACCTTTCATGTTAGTAGACAACATAAACCTCATACAACACCATAATGCATTAGTACAATCATAAGTGTCAACACCCTAATCAATGAATATTTTCTATCGTGCATTCATAATTTTATTAAGGTGATATGACAAGTCTAAAATCAAGATTGTACTAACCGTATAACATGAAGACAAACATACCATAAACTTAATCATGAACAAATCTCAAAACATACCTCGATGAGTCATACCTGTCGAGATCACTTGTAATCTTCTTATGTCAGACCTTAGCCTCATCTCCCTCTGAAACAGGAACTTCTTCACTTATGCAGGTGACCAATCCATCTTCTTCTAGGATTAACCCAATCCACTTGATTTGCAAGAACTGGATCTGGAGTTGGATTAGGGTTTTCCAGAGAAACCCCAAAAATTCAAACTTTGAATTTCAAACTTCTGAAAGGATAGAAATATGCGCCTTGATGAGCTGATCACACTGGTATGCTTAGAATTTGAAAACTGCAAAGTTTCACTCCTCAATTTTTCCTTTGAAACTTCCGGATTCACTAGACGTGACCCTGAACTAGGGTTTGATGAAGCCCACTCTTCTTCCCAATCAAAAGGTTTGATCCAAAGCTCTAAGCTTCTATTTTTTTGAGGAGCTTCCAGCCGTGGTCACAGATTTCAAAAATTCCCATTTTTATAGAAGCCCTAATTTTTCACTTTTCTTATCAAAGTCCCGAACTAGGGTCTAATCAAGCCTGGCCTTCTGCCCAACCAAAAATTCTGATCTTGGTCTCTAAATTTCTATTTTGATGAGTAGCATCCAGCCGTGGTCTCCAATTACAAAAATTTCAACTTTCTCCGAAGCCCTAAATTTCGGAAGCCATGAATGAAGGTACTCAAAAAAAATTCTATTTTGACAGAAATATGTACCTGATTGTTTCTGGTGTAACTCTGAACTTTTTGATCCACAGGGTCTGAAAAAATTTCTTGAGATAGTCTGACCTGTTATCTTTCCATCCTGACAGGTCTGACCTCAATTGGATTCTCTGAGAGAGAGTTATTCCAAGTGTCACAACGTGACCTGTTTATGGGATAATACATGAGAGCAAACTTGTACGGAGTGCCACATGTCACTGTTTCAACTTCATCCTCTGAAAAATTTTCTTGAGATATCTCACTCTGTTATCTTTCCATCCTGATAGGTCTGACCTCAATTGGACTCTCTGAGAGAGATTTATGCCAAGTGTCGCAACGTGACCTATTTATGGGATAATACAGAAGAGAGAACTTGTACGATGTACCACATGTCACTGGTTCAATTTCAGCCTCTAAAAAATTTTTGAGATAGTACAGTCTTTGTACTACCTGTCACATTTTATGAAATTTCATTTGGAGCTTCCTAGCCCAAGTTATGACCTTTTTCCCAAGGTCACCTGATTTTGACTCAGATCTAGAAGAGGCAGAAACCCTATATTGTACAGATCATAAATCACAAAGTACAATGAATTAGAGGTTTTCCTTTGGATACAAGGTACATGGGGATTTAATCTTCGACCTGTAAAGATTTCAGATCTGAAAACTTTTCCAAATCGTATTTATAGCGAAAGTGCTACGATGACTGGTTTTTGCTATATCAAGCCCTAGCATCGTAAGTGCAACAAGTGTCATACATGCCATATCATGCCTTCTTTCAGGCTAGCTCTGATACCATGTTAAATTTTTAGAATTTAATTCAATCTGATCTAGGATCTTAACTGAGAGAACAACATGTACAGCATATCTACAGCATATCAATCATGGAGACAATAATGCAAACACACAAGAGACACAAAGATTTTCTTGGGGAAAACCATAAAGGTGAAAAACCCCAATAACTTCCTCAGAGATAGATAGAGAAATGATACAACCCAACCATAAGAGATAGAAATATCCTAGCAATAGATCCTTCTCCTCCATAAGTGTGCCACTCCTCCTCGAGTGCATGAGTGAGAAGTGAGTAATCAAATAGAGTGCCTCCCGTACTCTATTTATACTTGACTTGACTTGCCTTTTACATAACTCATGTAGGCTCGAACTTAACCACATAACATAATGCTGACTGGGCCGACCCCAATATGGTGGTCTAATAACCCTTCGACCCACATGGCCGACCCCCAATAGGGTGGTCTAATAACCTTTTGACCCGCATGACTTATACAAGGCTGACCCCAACAAGGTGGTCTAATAACCCATCAAGTATAAGTTACGACATTTACAATATAAATGACGACACTTTCGTATAGATGAATAATACCATCTCTATAGGAGTACATACAACATACATATATGAAATACATTCTGAAGTTACATATACATCAACAAGATTATGTCCAGAATTGTGAAGTATTTTTAAGTCAGCTAAAAACGCAAATTAATCTGAATGTTTTACCCTTAGGGTCATATGATTTGTTGATTGGTATGGATTGGCTTGAACATCATAGAGTTTTACTGAATTGTTATGATAAATCCTTTGCATGTGTAAATAATGAAGGTAATACAGAAACAGTAAAAGGAATTCATAGGCAGATTTCTGCCTTACAAGTAAAGAGAGCTGCCAGAAAAGGGTGTAAAATGTTTGTTGTTAATGTTATTAATGATGAGTGTACATCTAAAGAAGACAAGTTAAAACTAGAGGATATTCCCATCCTTAGGGACTTTTCTGATGTATTCCCAGAAGAAATTCCAGGATTACCTCCAAAAAGAGAACTTGATTTCACCATTGAGTTAGTACCCGGTGCGGTACCTAACTCGAAGGCCCCCTATAGGATGAATATTCTGGAGTTAAATGAGTTAGAATCTCAGCTGAAAGAATTAATAGATAAAAACTACATAAGGCCCACTATGTCTCCTTGGGGAGCACCAGTAATATTTGTTAAAAAGAAGGATGGTACCATGCATTTGTGTATTGACTACCGTCAGCTTAATAAAATAACAATTTACAATCGGTATCCCTTACCCTGCATAGACGATCTATTTGATCAAGTATGTAGAGCAGAGATATTCACTAAAATTGATCTAAGGTCGGGTTATCATCAAGTCCGGATAAAAGATGAGGACATATTCAAAAGTGCATTCAGAACGTGTTATTGACACTACGAGTTCGTAGTTATGCCTTTTGGGCTAACCAACGCACCGACAGTGTTCATGTGTTTAATGAACAACGTTCTGCATAAATATTTGGATAAGTTCGTAGTGGTATTCATTGATGATATCCTAGTTTACTCAAAAACTAATGAAGAGCATGATGAACATTTAAAAATCATTTTACAAGTACTTAGAGAACATCAGCTTTACACTAAGTTCAGTAAGTGTGATTTCTATAAAGATAAAATTCAATATTTGGGTCATATAATTTCTAAAGATGGTATTTATGTTGATCCTAATAAAATAAAAGCTATTAATGAATGGCCTGTCCCTAAAGATGTAACTGATGTACGGTCATTCATGAGAATAACGGGGTATTATAGAAATTTTATTGAAGGGTTCTCTAGAATTGCTAACCCCATCACTTCTTTGCAGAAGAAAGGGAAGAAATTCATATCGGATCAAAAGTGTCAAGAAAGTTTTAATAAGTTAAAAGAGTTATTAACTATAGCACCTATCTTAAAAATTGTATATCCCAATAAGGATTTCGTCGTATGCGCGGATGCATGCAACGATGGACTTGGAGGGGTCTTAAGTCAAGAAGGTCATGCAATTGCTTTTGATTCAAGGAAGTTAAAAATACATGAAAAGAATTATGCAATGTATGATCTTGAGTTGGTAGCCATGATACATGCTTTAAAAATGCGGCGCCATCATTTGATCAGAAGAGAATTCATTTTAATGACTGATAACAAGGGTTTAAAGTATTTACTGGATCAAACAAATCTTAACGCAAGGCAAGCTAGGTGTTTAGCTTTCCTTAGCGAGTACGATTTTGAGATTCATCACATTAATGGAAAGGAGAATAAGGTTGTTGATTCATTTAGTAGAAATGCTAGATTGAGTTTTGTGGCAGCAATCAGTACTTTTAAAACTGATCTGAAAAATCAAATCGAAGAAGGAATCAAGCAAGACGAAAATTACTAAAAATTACATAATAAAGTGGCTGAAAATTCATCTGAAAATTTTATAGCTGGTTATAGAATTAATGAAAAAGGATTCTTAACATATAAAAATAGAATTTATGTACCTAATTTTTTGAAGGTTAAGTTGCTGATTTTAGATGAAGTACACAAGAGTCCTTATTCAGGGCATCCTGGTTATCAGAAAATTATAACTATGCTAAGAAAGGAGTATTTTTTGCCCAACATGAAGAGTGAAGTTGTTGAATATATAGCTAGATGCTTTGAATGTCAGACTATTAAAGCTGAACATCAACATCCAGCTAGGCTATTGCAGCCCTTACCAATTCTAGAATGGAAATGGGAAATTATAAGCATTGACTTTATTACAGGTTTGCCTAAAAATCAGAAGCAGAATGATTCAATTATGGTTGTTGTTGATAAACTTAGTAAAGCTGCTCATTTTATTCCTGTTAAAACTACTTTCAAGGCTTCTGATATTGCAGATATTTTCCCGAAGCAAATTTTTCGCTTGCGTGGAATTCCAAAGGTAATTATTTTAGACCGGGACTCTAAGTTCACCAGCAATTTTTGGACTGCACTATTTAAAGGATTAAAGACTAAAATAAATTTCAGTGCTTCTTTCCACCCACAAACTGATGGTCAAACAGAAAGAGTAAATCAGATTTTAGAAAACATGTTAAGATTGTATGTTAAAGATCAACCATCTAAGTGGGAAGATTACTTGCACTTAGCAGAATTTTCCTACAATAATAATTATCAAGCATCTACTAAGTTTAGTCCATTTGAAATTTTGTATGGAAGAAAATGTTGTACTCCAATTTCTTGGGATAATCCTGTAGACAGATTGATGTTAGGACCAGATTTATTGAAAGAAATGGAGTTAACCGTGAAACAGGTTCAAGGTAGCTTAAAGATTGCCCAAGATCGACAGAAAAGCTATGCTGATTTGAAACGCACTGAAAGAGAATTTTAGGTAGGAGACCATGTTTTTATAAAGGTAAATCCTAAGAAAAGTTCTTTGAAGCTTGGGAGCTGTGCTAAATTAGCACCAAGGTATTGTGGACCATTGGAAATCCTATCAAGGATTGGAGTTGTTGCATATCAATTGGCATTGCCATATAATTTAAAAATCCATAATGTTTTTCACATTTATGTTTTAAAGAAGTATGTGCACGATGCTACTCATGTGCTGAATTGGAATGACATACAGGTGGAACTCGAAGGACATTTTTAGGTGGAACCGGACTATATTCCCGATCAGATGGAAATTATGCTTCGGAATCGCACCATAGGGCAGGTAAAGGTGCAATGGAAGCACCTTAGCATTGATGAAGCTACTTGGGAACTGGAATGTAATATGCGGGCAGCATATCCAATTCTGTTCCATGAGGAACTTGATGATGAATAAGCAACATTGAGGACGATGTTGAGCTTAAGTGGAGGTGTTTGTAACACACCCTTTTTGCTAGAAAATATTTTGTTTTAGAAACATTATGATAACTTTTATTGTAAAATTTTATGTTGGACAGGTGTCCAAGGATGACTGTAATTTGCACAATATATTATTATTAAATAAATAAAATAGGAGACAAACACCTAAGAGGACTGTTGAAAGAGTGGTTATTGATCCACTAGATGGAATGGAATCTGGGGTAGAAGGCAATGGACAAGTGGCAGCATCATGATGCAACTAACTAGCTGTTGGTATGGGACAACTCCCTTGAAATGTGGTCATAGTGTCCTGAAAGATGGGACTGGAGCTTGAGGCTCATTTATTCCAAACTAACCACTAAAAGACCTAGGTATTCTATATAATAGCCATCAAATTGTGAACTGAGGTTCATCACTTTTCCTAAAGAGGAAATTCACCTTGGGGTTTTGCTGTGTTTGCACCCAAGAGATTTGATGAGGGAATATGCTATGTTATTGATCATGTTGTGAGTCTTCCAAACTATTAGTGAGTTCAGTAGGTTGATGCTGAGTGGAGAAGGCATTTTTATTTTAGGAGGTTGATGTTGAGTGGAGAAGGCATTTTGAGTGCCTTGCTTCTACACAGATTCCACCCACTTATTGGATCAGTAATCAGGCTCAGGGGTTCACTAGAAGCCAACAGTTGAGCTGGTTCTTCTGAAACAGGTTGGGAGGAACAGGCCTCCTTGGGTGTTTGTCAGCCCTATCGTCATTTACAGGTTCTATTGTCTTATATATTTTGTATATTTTAAAGTTCTATTGTTTATTTAAAATTTTACTGTTTATTTTATAAGTTTATTTTAGTTTCCTAAGTAAATTAATAATTCTGTATAAATTGGATTTGAATGAATGAAATAGCCTCTGCATTTTTCCCCATGCAAAAAGGAACAACATCATACTCTAGTAAAATTGCCAAGATGATAGAAGTATCATTCTGTATATTCTGCTAATTTATCTATTGATAGTAATTAGTATTATTAATGCATTTCTGTACATTACTGTTTTTTATAAATATTATTCAGATCATTGCTGAAACAAAATTAAAAATGATTGCATAATCTCATCATACAGAACTAATATTCCATTTCAAGTTTCAATTTAGGGTTTGCAGTTTCCATTTATTTCTCTTCTCACAGTTTACTATAATCTACTATTATTTCCATTATTGTACACACAAGGCAGAAAAGCAAACAGAAGTCTCATATCACAAACCTAGGGTTACATATTTCACTTTCAAAACCAAACTTCAAACTACTAAATTTATTATTGAACGATAGCAGCAAGGATATTAAAAGATATCTTTTATTTAAACAGTTTCCAACTATTGCCCAAATCACATGTTCCTATAGCCATAAAATAAAAACACACAAATGCATTTCTTTCTACATAATCGAGCTAGTTAAACAAGCTTCGTGTCATTACATAGATTCATTATTTTATTAATAGACAAACCAAACATTTATATCAAAATCATTCCTGTAGGTCGAGTAGATTATTTACAAATATCATCTCCAAGGTTTAAGATATTACAATGTCTGTAGGAGCAGAGTCAAACAGAAATCGCAAACACTAGTTGATGCCGAAAATGTATCAATGAGAAACATCATTTTATACATTACAAAACGAAGACGAAACCCTAACCCTTAGGAAAATATTCATAAGTTTGACACGCAGCCACATTTGTTACAAATGGACGATGCTGCAAATAGGCCGAAGCCTATTATATATTGCAAACATATAACCATTGTTTAAAAGAGAGTAACAGCATTTCCACTTTTCTTACATAGGATACGATTTCTTCTCCCAACATTTAAACATTTCATGAGTTCACAGTCCATAAAGAAAACGATAGCAACATGTGTATTCAAACCTAGTTGCACAACCATTATCATTTTACATTAAATTCGAACACAGAGGCTGTTAAAATACAAATTCTTTCCACTTTATAAATCGACGAGTCACGGGTTTTGTTCACGGGCCAAGCCCCAAAACAACGAACACAAAATAGTCATGGAAACATAGTTTTTGCAAATATTATTTTATATTATCAACTCAAATAGAGTCTGAAACCCTATTTAACAGAGGAACATTGCCCAGTTCAAAACCCAGAACCCAAACACTATACAGTAACATTTCAAACTATTACATCGATTTTGCAAACTAAGAAGTAACCTAACACAAGTGTAACACGAAGCAACACAGTTTTCGAACCACAATTTCCATAACAAGTGTTACAACTTCAAATGTTTTCCACACACCTTCCAGGAGAACCTACGGAGGGTTTGCCACTAGGGCTTACCATTTTATTCGTGTGCCATCCATTGCCATCAAAGAAAAACTAGCACTATAAAATACACAACGATGGCAGTACCTGCCACATGACTGCAAGAAGTTAGAAACGAGATTCAACAAATGTTGAAGTAGCTCTCTAGTCCATAAAATTTGTTTTCAAAGTAGAAAGAGGGTGCACTTGAGGACAGACATCACATAGACGTGGGACAAGTATGCACTAGGGGCCAAATAACCTAGTCTAAAATCCTAGGAACATAACTTAATGAATAAAAATTATATTATAAGTTCTAGATGCGGTCAAATATTCTAACACCCCCCCTTAAGCTTGACTTATGTGAGTAAGATAATTATTATGAGGGCCCATGCAACTAGGGCCTATGGTCACCCTTTACAATTTTATTTGTCCATGTAAGTTGAGGTAAAAGAGAAAAACCACTTGGGAACAAAACCTCACCTCTAGAATGGACATGAAAGAGAAACCAAAATATTTACCTCAGACTACAAACTTGAATATAATAGTCCAAAGAATGGCAATGAGGCCAATGATTGGCAATTCGAATACCAAGAGGTACTTTCCTCTTCGCAAGAAGAGGTATTTCTCCCAATTGTGCCAATGATGATCTTGAAACTTGCACTTTGAACCATGAGCAGCTCCAAGAAAGTATGCCAATGTGATGGAAATGTCATGAGGATCCTTGAACTTCAAACCAACAGAGGTGAGAGTAGATCCAAATGAACCTTGATGTGCTTGAGACTTTGAACCATGTGAGGTAAGCCCAAGCAACTATGAATGCTCTTCAGACTCGAAATTTGAACCATGGAAGGTAATGTAATATCCATAGTTGGATATTCTCAATTAGTTAGGGTTGAACCCATGCTTTCTGAAATAACCCACAAATCCATAGATGTAAAATGATATATAAATTGATAAGATAAGATGATAAATATACAATTGTTGGCCCGCTTTTATAGTAGCTTGGGCATTGCCTATTTGAGGGGATGCATCCTCTCATTTATCTATTACTCCTACTTATTATTAATATTGATGTATTATTAATTATTTGTTACATTGCCTTCCCCTTAAGAGAAGCTTTGTCCTCAAAGCTTTATTGAAGACAAGGTTTATGTCTATTTTTTTTTAACTATCATCTCTTAATCTTTTGTGTTGAGTCTTTGCAACATTTGATGAAACGAGACGATACGAGTTATGAATTCCCCAGAAGAATTGCCGCACTGTCTCTGATGTGTTCCATCCCAAATCTAATTTTATCAAAGCTATTTGATCGCTTTGTGGGATGGGTCTTCTTATTTGTTTTTTTGTATTTTGATTTGATGTTCTTGCTCATCTAACATCATCTCTCCTCCATGTGTTCATTTTGACCCTTTCATTGGTCAAAATGACCTTTATAATTGGGGTGTCGATAAGGAGTTTTTGTTGTTTGTTCTTCTGCTGGATTGACTTCTTTTTTATTTGTATTGATGACTGGATTTGTATTTGCTTCTTTTTCCTCAACTTGTTTTTTTGAGCCCAAAGGTTTTGATGTCCTCTTCTGAATGTTCGCCAACTTATTTTCAAGTAAATCTTTATCTTTCTTAAGATTCCTGATCGTTTCTTCTTGAGATTTTGCACTATCTTTAAGCTCTAATAGTTTCTTCTGGAGATATCGATTTTCCTACTCTATATTTTGATGGTATTGTGCCCTATCTTTCGCCTTCTTGACTTGAAAGAGTAACTTCTGATTATGATCTCTGAAACAAGATATCTCTTCTTCTTTGTCCCCGATGACTTTGTCTAATTCTTTCTGCATCTTTTGTCTTGATTTTTGATCTTCTTGTGAAATCATCTTCGAAATGTCTTTGAAATCTTCAGATGACACATCCTTTGAATCCGATTTCATTGAAACATCCTGCAGTGTGATTTGCTTTTTCTTGTATGAAAATGTTAAAAAAAATTTCTTCATATTTAAGATAAATGATCCCAATGTTTCCATCCAGGGTGAACCTAGAATGATGTTGACTTCGTTTAAATATATAGTCGAAACATTGAATTGGGATGTGAACTTGTACTCATTAATTGTTAGTTGTAATTTTGTAATTTCATATTGCTTCTCATCGTAGTTATCTCTCTTTTCAATTATACTTGATTCTCGGATTAATAATGGATTTGCCAAACTGTTGCTAATGCAATTTTCCTGTATGGTAGGACAAATAGCAATACTAATATCTTTTCCTTGAATAGTTCCCTCAAGTTTTAGTATGTTATTGGCTACTTTTGAGTAGGTCTTAGGAAATATTTCTTGATTTTCACTATAAGACTCCATTTTGGCTGACCTTTGTTCGACAATAATAATTATTAATTTAATTAATTAATAATAATAGTATTATTAATGTTATATAAACTATATATATATAGTTTAATTTTTTTTTTCACAATAAAATAATTATTATTTCAAAACTAATAATTATATAATAATATTATAGCTATATAATAACTATAATAAAAAAAAACTTAAATAAAACAAAATGTTAAATAAATTTTTGTTTTATTAATTTTTTATTATTTGTTTTTTTTTTTTTTGCAGGTGTGAAGGTCGTGGGGATGGAGAGCGGCCGCGATGGATATGGCAGGTGGGAGGGCGGTGTAGGAAGAGGTGGTGGCAGGCACAGTGGGGAGGGAAGGACGAAGAGCAGAGGGAGGGAGGCGTTACGTAGGTGGAGACGGAGGGAGGGAGGGCTGCGTGAGGGTGTGGAAGAGGGCGATGGAAGGAATGGTAGCGTGTGTCGGGAGTGGGAGGATGAAGAGTGGAGGGAGGAGGAAAACATTGTGCATGGAGGTAGCAGAGGTTGCGTGGAAGAGAAAAGCGGGGAATGGAGCAGGTGAGATGGCAGGTCCCATAGGGAGGGCACGACGTGCAGAGGGATGGAGGATGGAGCGATGGAGAAGGTGGAGGTGACGGCGTGGAATGCAAGTGGAGTGTAGCAACATAAGGATGATGTGAGATAGAAGGGGGGAATAGAAAGGGGGAGGAGTGTGAGCAGGCGGGAATGGGAGGCATCTGAGTGGGTGGAAGAAGGAGGGATGCGGGGATTAGTTAATGAGGAAGGGAGATGGGGCTGGACAGAGCCAGAAGCCGGGAGGGAGATGGAGGTGTAGTTTGAGAGCTTTGTGGAGGTACAGAAGGAGTGCTACAGAAGCACTGGATGGGGATTGCTATAGAATTGTGGAAGCGGGGGAGTATTGTGGCCAAGGGCCTTTTTCGGTCAAAAACTGGAATCTTCGGAAACTCTGAAGTGAGGGCTACCAGCTGGATCGGAGTTGGCTCTGATACCACTGTAATATCCATAGTTGGATATTCTCAATTGGTTAGGGTTGAACCCATGCTTTCTGAAATAACCCACAAATCCGTAGATGTGAAATGATATATAAATTGATAAGATAAGATGATAATTATACAATTGTTGGCCCACTTTTATAGTAGCTTGGGCATTTCCTATTTGAGGGGACACATCCTCTCATTTAACTATTACTCCTACTTATTATTAATATTAATGTATTATTAATTATTTGTTACAGGTAATATCAGGTCCAAAATAGACTTGATGCTATTGAAACTTGAACTTCAAACCAAAGGAATTTAGATCAGCTCCAAGAATGTGGAACATGAGTTCCAAGTTTTCCAATGTGATGGAAAAAGCATGAGGTTCTCCATCTTCTATGCAACTCTAAGAATTTTTGCTAGCAATCAAGTAGGAATCCATAGGAAGCATAGGACCAAGGAGAGCGAATGCATCACATCCAAATTATGATCTGTCTTCCAAAACATCCAATAGATTACCATTATGCACACTAGTAAACTCATTGGAAAGAGAGGAATCGAATTCCTCTTCAGCTTCTAGAGCAATAATTGGATTACTTTTCTCAGAATACATAATAGAAGAATCATAAGAGACCATGAGAAAGGAATGGATGTCTATCTCTTCAACTATTGCAGCTCCATTAGTCACTTCTTCTTCATCACCAGCATCATATAAAGGTAAGGATTCAAGATCCTCTTCATCTTCTAGCACCACAGAAGAAGATGTCTCTTCAATATCTATTTCATGACATGCAGAGGAAGCATTCGAATCAAAGAGAATGCTAGCAACAGGAACTTGTGTTGAATAAATTTCTACAATTTCTTATTTTTATTCATGAACAAATCCTTCATAAAGAGTAGAGTTCGAGACATCAGGAGGGAGAGCACATGATGAGGTGCTAGATTCACTCCAGGCATTAACTTCTTCTTTTTGCACTCCAAAATCTCTATTCATATTTATCCAAAGATTAAATGGGAACTCAACATAATCTATGAGGTAATGCATATTATGATACATGGCCAAGCACAGAGCTCCAAATGCTCTATCACAGTCATTTGGCCAAACATATTTCTCTTTAGAGGACTCTGGTTTGCTCACAGCACCAATTGACACATCATAGAGACGTTTTCTCTTGAGATATGCACACATATTTGGCTCCCACTCAGCATAATTGAATGGAGTAAGAGAAGGAAATTTCAAATCCATGAAGAAGTTGTACCTACACAAGAAAACACTCTGAAGGAAAAATATTTTAGAACAATCAAACTCTACTTTGACACTGAGCACATTTGGAAGTGCATCACACCTGGGTAGGCCCCAATGGACAAGCCAATGGACTCAAGGCAATCGCCCAGGATTTCTATGGAACCTCCACTAGTTCTAGTGCTCAATGGAAGTATTTGAGTAAGATTGGAATCGGCTATCTCTGATACCATGTGAAAATTTTATCACGGTCAGGATCTAGTAACATAAAATTCCTCACAATTAGTTTTCATAAGATGACAGTGCAGAAAAGAGAAAAAGGTGACATAAATTAATAGTTGAATCAAAATTCTATTGAACAGTTGTTGTACATCCAACCCTTGCAAATGTGTTGGTTGTCCAAATATATTACAACGGTAGAAAATCGAAATCCTTTGGAGGAATTCGAATTAGTCACATGTGGCAAGCTTAGAATTAGACAAAATCCCCATCTAAGGAAACGCTAATCTCCAACTCATGCAAGGTGGTCACGAATTGGAAAAATCAGCCTTGGTAGGCCATGAGTGACCTAAAGGCAGCATGTTCGAGTCTTTTCAGGATAAAATCAGGGAGGTTGTGGTGGCCAGAAAAAGGAAAACTTGCGAAAAGAAACCTAGTGCCCCTAGCTCATCTTTATCCATGAGAAAAGCAGTAAAAATTGGCTTTAACTTAGTAAAGCAGGATAAAAGCGGGAATAAAGTAGAAGTAGTGCTCTACTCAAGAAAAGTTGCTTTAAAAGCATAAAGAGGGTGCATTTGAGGATAAACATCACATAGATGTGGGCCAAGTATGCATTAGGGGCCAAATAACCTATTTTAAACACCTAGGAATATAATGAATAAAAATTATATTCTATGTTCTAGATGGGGTCAAATATTCTAACACTGCAGATTTCTCCAACAACTCTTTTCCATTACATCAAGTGATCTAGTTGCTACAGATTTTTCATGTAGTTCCTTTCCATTACATCAAGTGAGCTAGTTGCTACAGACTTCTCCTGTGGCTCTTTTACACTATATCAAGCGATCTAGTTGTTGCAAATTTCTCCTGCATCTCTTTTCCATTACATCAAGCAAGCCAGTTGTTGCAGATTTCTATTGCATATCTTTTCCATTACATCAAGCAAGCCAGTTGTTGCAGATTTCTCCTGCAACTCTTTCCCACTACATCAATCTATCTAGTTTCTACGTATTTCTCCTACATCTCCTTTCCACTACATAAAGTGAGCTAGTTGCTGCAGGTTTCTCCTGCAACTCTTTTCCACTGCATTAAGTGAGCTAGTTGCTTGAACCCTACTTTGATACCATTCTGGCATGTAACCGCATCCTATTTTATTTGAGGATATGGGAATTAACATAACTATAACAATAATACATCAAAAAACATAAAGAAATTCACACACAACAATTAGAAACTAGGGTTTATAGTGGGACAACCACATGGGGAAGAAAACCCACTGCAATTTCATGTATTCACAATGGTAAACCCTTGTGGGAAATAAAATCCACTACAGTAAGTTCTTAGTTCTCATGTGCTCGCCTATGGATCCATAACACATACTCTCTGTTCAACAACACACAACTACCTGATGGATTGACAATTCTCTTCCCAAAAGTACACTCTTCCCTACTTCATTCCTTTCACCCCTTTTAAATAGGCATGCTTATTTTCTTTTTAATCGTTGTTATCAATGTTGATTAGCAAGAACTTAAAAATGCACCCACATGGGGAAGAAAACCCACTGTAATAAGTTCTCATCTCTCATGTGTTCACCTATGGAGCCATAGCAAATACTCTTTATTCAACAACACAATTATTTGATGGATTGCAATTCTCTTCCCAGAAGTACACTCCTCCCAGCTTCCTTCCTTTCACCCCTTTTTAATAGGCATGCTTCTTTTCTTTTTAAAGATTGTTGTAAACATTGATTAGCAAGAACTTAAAAATGGTTTACTATAGTATTTTAGAATAGTTAAAATGGCATAGACTATGTTGAAGGTTATAGGAAAAATAAATGTTGATATTTTATCAAGGTTTGAGAGACATGGGAAATGTTAGACTTTGTTCAATTTTGGATTAAGGTCCCTTCTTTTCACTGAGATCAACCATAATCAATAGAGGGGAATTCACATTAAATTCACCTATGTATAAGCATTTATGAAAAGAAACATGATGCTCTATTCTATGTTAATGTTCATGATATCATTTCTATAAAATTTTTGGCTACGTGATGACTTAGGTTTTGATTAAATTTCATGGTTAGGTATCATCGAAATTTGAAATAGATACTTACACGTTTTTTTCTTTCTATGTTGTAGTAGGATTTCAGTTTCTTTCCCATCTTGTTTTATTTCATATTTTTATATTGAACACTCTCATTGAATTGACACTTGCATATTGAACATATTTCGCTTAAGTTACTCTTTCCTACTTCAAGGGTCTCATAATTAAGTCATTTCATTATTATGTTTTTTGAACTTTATAACGATAGATGGTTGATTTTGATTTTTGTGTTTGTTAGGGAGAAAAATATTCTTTTGAGGAGAGGTTTAAGGTAGGAAAGAATCGATGGTTCTTTACCAAACTTAGATCTTGAGATCCTCACTTTTGAGAAGTTTTGGTACCATTCTATAACTTTGAGTTTTTATCTTTGATCACTTTATAGTTTGTGGTTCCTAGACATTTTTGAGCTAGTAAATAGTGTTGATAGGAAACTTAATGCTAGTCTATTTTATATACCATGTACTTGACAATTTCAAATTTGATCTATCCCAGTGGGAAAATTGTATGAAAAATTACATTGTTGGAGTTCAATTAGTAAGGCGGCTGGCGATTTTTTCCTAAACACAAAATTGTCAATGATTAATTTATCTTTAATTCATGTTTTTCGATTAATTCATATATAAATTTTCCTGCTTATATTGGCGATGTAATGAATCCTTTTTGAAATATGGATAACAACTTGAGATTTATAATCACAATAGTTATAATGGTTGTTTTCCAAATTGGATGGCATGCTATGGTGCTAGCTCAATGGAAGAGCACCTCTCCCCACTTCTGAAAGGGCTAGCTCAATGGAGGAGCACCTACCTTACTAGTAAGAAGTTGGTGGTTTGATTCCTTTGTGCCTTATCTTTAATTAATAAATGATATTGCGATGTATTTCTAAGAAAATATTTTTTATGTTGATTTAAATTAATGGTAAACCATTTTTTGAATATATTAGGCGCTCCTATTGAAAAAATCCACTTTGATATTGAGAGGGGAAATGAGAGCTCCAAGAAGTGGAGGATGAAAATGGTCAATCCGCAGACTTAGGAAGGACTTGGGGTTTTCACGCAGTCGACCAGACTGATCAACCTAGGGATGACTAGCACACAGGGGAAGGGTGCAGCCCCTCCTCAAATGATGGATGCAAAGCAACACTATGAAGTTTCTCCCTCAACCACCAAAAAGGTTGGAATAGGAGGAGAGGGATCAGCAGGCCCTGTGACAAATTAGCAATCTGCGCAAGGGTTTCCCATCCAACGCTCATGTATTCCAAAATTGGCTAGTATCCTGGCCATCCCAACGGATCCAACTCAAATTAAAGAAAAAATACAACATATGAGGGACCACGCTCTTATTGGAAAATTTATCGGTATCTGGCCATAAAAAAAATCTCTCATATGGTTGATTAACTCTACCTGGAAACCAAAGGGCCATTTCGACCTCCTTCTCGGCTCAAAGGGTTTCTTTACAGTTGTTTTCTTAAACGTCGAAGATTGGGAGCAAATCTTTGAAGGAGGACCGTATTTCTACTATTCGACTGAACTATACCTCATATTTTGGAAGGATCATTTTAATCCATACAAGGAAGACCTATCTATTTCCCCGGTATGGATATGGCTTTACTCTCTGCCTACTGAATATTGGGATCCATAAATATTGAATGCGATCGTAGGTGCTTTGGGACAATTTGTGAAGACCTCAGACCTCACCAAACAAGGAAGGTATGTTTCTTATGCCAGACTCTGTGTATATATGAATATTTCTAAAGCTCTCTCTAAGGGGATTAACTTTACATGGGAAGACTCAAAATGGTTTCAAAACCTTGATTATGAGCATATCCCCTTTAGATGTTGTCGCTGGCATACTCATGAGAATATGGTCCGAGATTTCCATTTAACCCCACAAGTTGAGCTACCCTCTAACAAAATCAAAGAGACATCAAACTCATAAGGATTTGCTAAGGTTACCAACAGGAAAAGAACCGGACGAAAGCACAATGTTCCTGACTTCAGTAAGAAATCCAATACATCAAAAAATTCTATTGTTGTGGAGAAAACCTCTTCGAAGGTGATAACTCCTCCTCAGGAACAGCAGCCATAGCCTCAAGTCATAGAGCTTCCAACCCAGGGAATAGGGACATTAAAAAATATCTACTCCCAACCGGAAAACCCACCAGAAGGGGAGAAAATGGAAGAGGGTGTTGATGAAATGGAAATGGGAGATATGGATTTGGATAGCATTGAAGAAGCATGCAGGAAAAAGGAGGTCCACTCTATCCCGACCCAACAACTGCAACTCCTAACAGAGGCAATCTTAAAAACTAAACCTACTCAGGCCCTGGGAATTGGACCCTTAAAACTTCAGGAGACAAAACGTAAACATAAAGAAGAAGGTACGAAGAGAGGAAGGAAGACCAATAGAGAACGGATTGGGGAAGTGGGGGATTAGTTAGTGGACTTAGGACAATATACTACTATTCAAAAGGCTCTTCTCTCTATCAAATATCTTTCCTGATGAAGATTCTATCTTGGAATATCAGAGGGACCAATGGTCCTTAAAAAAACAAAAGTATTAAAAAAAATATCATAATGGAGAAACCCTCTATAGTCTTTTTACAAGAAACGAAGTGCTCTAAGGATCTACCGGTAGTCAAAGTGAGGACTCTTTGGAAAAAATGTAAGATGATGGACATAGACATTGTGGGTAAAGCTAGAGGTTTGGCAATCCTCTGGAATCCTAGTCAAGTTTCTCTAGATAACTTCGTATCAATGACCTTTAGTTTTTCAGCAGAATTTAACATCCTTGGAACGACTACTTGAGGTATTATTACTCATGTATATGGCCCTAGTAGTTATCCCCAAAAAATAAATTTCATCAACAGTCTAATCAACATGAAGAGGTATTTTGAAGGACTCCATTCGATCATATGAGGTGATTTCAATCTAATCCGCTCTCTATTGGAAAAAAAAGGATTTAGAAGAGTTCTTACTTAAGAAAGTACTCTTTTTGATGGATTCATTGAATCGAGTCACCTGGTGGATATTGGCTTAGGAAGCAGGGGGTTTACTTGGAATAATAGAAGAGGAGGGGATCACCATGTAGTAGCACGTCTTGATAGGTTTATAATTTCAGAAAGTATTATGCTATTTGGTAGGGCTCTAGCCTCTCACCCTCTCGCTTCAGCAAGTTCAGACCACTGGCCGATAAATCTGATCTGGAGTAACCTTGGGTTCAAAATGACAAAGCCTTTCTGTTTTGAGAAGTTTTGGCCTACTCATTAGGATTTTCGTGCTCAAATGGAGATTTGGTAGGAAACAACCATCCCTCCTAAAGGTACAAAGATGTACCAATTCCAACAGAAATTGAAGATTCTAAAACAAAAATTGAAGATCTCGAATAAAAAGGTCTTTGGTAACATATTGCTTTAAAAGGTTAAGTTAGAACACCAAATGGAAAAAATCCAGGAAACCATCATGATGGAGGGACTCACAGATGATATCTACTCTAAGGAAAAGCTTGTTTCTGAACAGCTTCAGGAATGAGAAAAACAAGAAGAAATCCTATGGAAAAGAAAATCTCGAAATCAATGGTTAAGGAACGGGGATAAAAACAAAGTTCTTTCACCAAGCTACCATTCAGCACATGCACCATAATCAAATAAACAATTTAAGAACTCACAATTGTCAGGTTGTGGAGACTCATGAAGATATTGAGAAGGATATGATCCTCCATTTCAAGTCTTTTCTTACCGAACCTAATATTGAGAGAACTGAGGCCATTAAGGAAATCAAAAGAGTTATCCCTAGGTTGGTAACAACATAACAGAATGAGATGCTCATAAGACTCATCGAACTTCATGAAGTGGAGGGAGAAATCAACCAAATGGAGGATGGAAATCTACTGGCCCTGATGGTTTCACTACAAATTTCTTTCATCACTTTTGGAATTTGATTCAGATTGAAGTCTAGGAAGTTGTGGAGGAATCCAGGAAAATGAGGGGATTCCTCCCGGCGCTCAACTCCACTTTTTGAACCATGATTCCCAAAATAGAAATCGCTGAGAGACCTAAGATCTTTCGACCTATCACCCTATGTAACATCATTTACAAAATCATCAGAAAGGTCCTGGAAAATCGTCTTAAACCCCTCCTTCCTACTCTAATCTCCCCTGAACAATCAGAGTTTGTGGAGGGAAGACAAATTTTAGATGGTATTATCTTAGCCCATGAAGTTTTACACTCCCTCCAGGTTACCAAAACAGCAGGAATGATGCTGAAACTGGATCTATCTAAAGATTATGATAAGCTTAATTGGAAGTTCATGAAAGAGATTATCAGCTCCATTGGTTTTGGAGACAGTTGGATTCAATGGATAATAAATATGACTTCCTCATCTTTCTTCTCCATCCTTATCAATGGAACCCCTTCTGATGTCTTCAAACCTTCGAGGGGTATTCGTCAGGGAGATCCCTTATCCCCGTTCATTTTTGTCCTAATGAATGAAGGCTTGGGTTGTCTTATTACTCACATGTTGAACCAACAGAGCCTCAAAGGCCTCCGGTTTCCACCTAATGAAAAAGCCCTGACTCATCAACAATTTGTGAACGATACTCTTCTCATGGGACATTCTTTAGTTTAGGAAGCAAGACAGCTAAAGAAGAGGTTAAATACTTTTCTCAAAGCCTCTGGACTAACCATAAATGAGGACAAGTCTCAGGTGTTCTTTTTTAACACCCTGCCCATTACTCAAAGGAATATACTACGGATATTGGGTTTCAAACAGTGTTCCCTTCTAACCAAATACCTTGGAGCACCCTTATATGTCTCAGTTCTGAAAAAATATCTCTTGGGAAGAACTCCTTACTAAAATAAAGGAGAAACTTTTGAGTTCGACATTGCGGGCTTTGAATTTCCTTGGTAGATTGGTTTTGGTCAAATCAGTTTTATAGGCGATGCCTTTGTATCTTTTCTATGTGTTGGCTACTCCAAAGTCTGTGATGAAATAAATACGAAGTATTCAAAGATCCTTTTTATGGGGAGGAACAGCTGACCACCCTAAATGGCCACTTGTAGACTGGAACACTCTTTGTCAACCTAAGAAAGATGGGGGACTGGGACTTTGTGACCCTGAAAGACTTAGCATTGTTTGTGGGGTGAAAGTATGGTGGCAATGGATCACGCATACTAATGAACCTTGGTCTAGTTTATGGTGCAAGAAGTATGCCCCAGATATTCCCAAACAACACCTTATCCATTTTGAGGGGCCTAAGACAAGATCCCATTTATGGAAAGTGGAAAGGGCAGGGAAGTTTCTGATCCAAAAACATAATTTCTGGGAAATTAGAGAGGGCTCGTCAGCCAACTTATGGACCGATTCCTGGCAACAATAACCAACCCTCCAAAATCCTATGCCCAATCCACAAATCCCTCATCCCTTACAAGATCGCAAGTGGAGGACGATCAATTACTACTAGCAGGGGGAGCAAGACAACAGAGGCTTTAGGAAATGGAAACCTTTAGAATGGTGGAGGGACAACTATGGTATGGATGAAGGGGGTATTATTTACGAACATCTTAGCCAATGAATGATAAAAATTCAGGAAGGGCATGATATAATCTGATGGGGATACTCTCCCAAAGGCATGTTTAGTATTAAGGAAGCATACTCTCTGGAGAATGGATCTGAGGAACAGTCTGTGGGCCGTGAGTGGATGAAACTTTGGGAAAACAAATTATGGACCAAAATTACCTTGTTCCTATGGATGGTTTTAAAAGGACGAATCCTAACTTGGGATAACATTATGAAAAGGGGCATTGTAGGACCCTCTTACTGTATTTTGTGTGGTGAAGACACTGAAACCATTTCCCATCTCTTTGATATATGCATCTTTACCTCTGAACTATGGGACAAAGGAGCAGTGATCTTCCGTTTAACTGGTAGAGTCCGCATGGACCTCACAGCTTCAATCAAAAGATGGAGGGGAGAACCTTTCCAGGGCAGAATACCCAACCGGATATGGCATTTGTTTCCAGGCTTCCTCTTTTGGGAGGTTTGGAAAGAACACAACAAGTGAATTTTTACAGGTAAACACCGGACTCAACAGTTTGTTTCGAACCAAATTTGAAAAGGGATTCAGGATACTCTTACATTATCTGTATGGAACGAACAAGATCTACTAATTCCAGACACAGAGAGGATCCTTTTACGCACCTGGGGAATACAGACTGTCCCTATCCACATCGGTAGCATTCACCGACGACAGTGCTCTCCTACTAGTTTGATTGTTTGGACTCCACCTCCCCCTGGCTAGATCAAGTTGAATTTTGATGGGGCGTCCAAAGGCAACCCCGAAAACACTGGCTATGGAGGAGTCTTCCGCAACGAGCAGGTTAAGGTGATTGGTATTCTCTATGGTTACCTGGGGCTGGAAATGAATAATGTGGCTGAAATTGAAGCTCTCCTTCATGGCATGTGCATGGAAAGACGACGTGGTTACAACAGGCTGCAAGTGGAAGGCGACTCAAAGGTGGTGCTCCAGCTCGCAACCAGATTATGCCATGGGTCCCAAGTTGCAAAGGTGGCTCCATCATGGAATCTTTCTTTTCGCACCCACTATCTTGGAGATATCCTAGCCTTGATAAATGTTGTCACCTTCCACCACGTCCGATGTCAAGCTAACACTCTGGCGTACCGTCTCGCTAACCAAGGCTCTACTTGTAACATGGACGGATGGGAACGATCATTACAGGACATGGCTATTGAAACATGCTGGATTAACTACCTATAGATCAAAAGCATTGAAATGAGGACCCAGGATCCCTCTTCTATCCTTGGGAACCCAAAACTGAGTAGTGTGATGTCACGCCACATGACCTCCACGTTACCACTTGCACAATTGGACTCTAGACTAGGGGGTATATTAATTGAGCATGCTCACACCATCCCTTCATCTAGTTATTAAGTTTTTTATAGAAGGTGGGGGTGTGCGAAGATGCCAATCAATATTTATCACATGATTATGTTACGTGAGACCAACAGGGATAATTATTTGTTGATTGCTCTTAAGGATGACGGAAGTACCAGTCTAGCTATGGCCATTATAGTCTGAATTATGGCCCCGAGTGGGGCTTCCCCTTTAAATCTCAGTCCTCTGTGTGTGTTCATACACATGTTCCATAGCTCTGATTTTTCTTTCTCTTTTCTTGTTCTATCTTTTTCTCCTCTCTGGCCTATTAATGGGAGGAAAGGAAGGAGGAGTATGATGCGCAGAGGTAGAATGGTGATGGGTGGTCTCCAGGACTAGAGAGGTCCTAGACGGGACCAGTGGCATGTGGCCACCATGGTGGTTTTCTTTCACCGAATGTTTCCACAGGAAATTTAGAACGAGATTGAGAAATTGGAGGAAAAACTCTGGCTGAGAGTGGGGGAGGAAGAACCCCCGCTGGAGGTAGTAGATATGGCCGATTGGATTCAAGACCCTGGGAATACCAAATGTAGGATGGCAGTGGTTATGGTCTGGGTTATGAAAACTCTGATTGCTCAGTTGAGGGAGGAATCGGTCGACATCCTCACAGGTTCGCAGATGTTCAAGGACCATGACGATATGTTAAAAGACCACAATGAAGACTCTCGCTTTATGCATATAAAGCTGAATGCCATAGCTGAACATATTGGCATCTCTTTTCTAACAAAACCTCAGGTTATGGCTCAGCCCAAAGTGATAGTCCTCACCAATCATCCAATGACGAACGGAGCTCCTCAAGCCCCTACTCAGGATGAAGGTCCTCGTCCTTCTGTTTAAATTCTCTGGGTCTTTTCGCATGTTTCTGGGAGGGTATAGGGATTTACTCTGTTATATTATAAGTTGTCAATTTTTAGTATGTTTCGACATTATACTGAGTCTGTTAGTCTATTGGGTGTTATATTTTTGGATATGGAGTCACACTGTGATGTACATGAGTGACAGTTTATCAAATATGGGTCTTTTCTGCCAATTTTCGGAAGTCATTCAGCAATGTATTCTCTGATTTCAGTCTCTAAGTCCAGTAGCAATCATGGGGATTTCTCTTCATGGTAGTTTTTTGGTCTTAGAAGTGCAAGGTGACAATAAAATGAATGTAATCTTTTACCAGTATGTAATATAAAGTTCTTCTTTTTTTTCTTAAAAAAAAAGGATAATCCATTTTTTATATAAGAGGGGTTTCAAACTGTCTGCGTATGTTGCTATGAGGGGGGTTCCAAACTTCCTCTGTAATTTTCTATGAGGGGGGATAATAATTTCTCCAGTAGGAGTCTATGAGGGGGCCTTATAATTGCTTCAGGAGGAGTCTATGAGGGGGGTTTTAAACTACCCTCGTAGGATTCTATGAGGGGGGTTTTAAACTTCCCTCATAGGTCGCTCTGACGGGGTTCTAAACTGCCCCCATAGGTTTCTATGAGGGGGTTTCAAACAATCTATGTATGTTTATATGAGGGGGTGTCTACACCGCCTCTGTACTTTGTTACAAGGAGGACCCTAACCGCCCCCATATTTTGAAATGATGGGGGTTCATAACTGCCCATGTATGCATCTACAAGGGGGATTCTAAATCTCCCCTATATGCTACTATGAGGGGGGTTTCAAATTTCCCTTGTATTTTTCTATGAGGGGGGTTCCAAACCGCCCTCGGAGGTTTCTAAGAGGGGGGCTCCAAACACCCCCCCCCTAAAGGTTTGCAATAGGGGCTTTCAGAGGGGGGTTGAAAACTGCCCCCATAGGTTTGTAAGAGGGGGCTTAATAAAGGGGTCCAAAACCACCCTCGTAGGTATCTATGGGGCGATTTAGAACCGCCCCCAAAAGTCACTTTTGTAGGTGGTTTAGATCTCTTATAAAACTGCCCCTAAAATCCTAGACGTTTAATGTCGGTGCTTTTGGGGTGTTTTTTTCAAAACTGCCTCTAATGCCAAAAGCGCCCTAAATAGTCACTTTTGGGGGTGGAAGACGATCCCCCCTAAAGGTAAAAAAATGTAGTAGTGAAGGGAAAGTTCTTTGAGCTTTTCAGAGTACTTTTCTTCAGAGTATCCCAAAGGTAAGCAATCTTATGCATTTTGATTACTGTAGACCTATATCCCTTTGCAATTGTGTCTATAACTTAATAGCCCAAACCAAAATTTCAAGGCTCAAATGCATTATTTTTTAAAATATCTCACAAGAGAAACTAACCTTATTTTGAGGTCAAGGCATACAGTTTCCTTAAGAGTTCCTCCATTACTTCAAGGTTAGCCACAAGAGAGCAATCATAGAAAAAATATATCTATCTAAAGCTTTCAATTTCTCAAGCTATCTGTACCTCCACACGGTTCTTTTTCAAGTAAGTTTCTCTTAGGATTTCACACCCAAATTGATCTACCTCTTTCATTGCCTTAATTAATGAGTCAACCTCCAAATTGTTCCCATCCTCCAAAATTCTTCATGAAGGCTTCCCACTTTCCACCTCTTTTTTATCTTGTTCACTAGTGATATCAACATATTGATTCAATCAAAATATAGGGTTGATAAACATTAAGGGTGTAATGGTCGTTGGAAGCAACCATGCCACCCACCACATCCATCTATTTTTCCAAGCTACATAAATCGGACTCAACTGAGAAAAATCCTTCCTCCATTTCAACCTTGTTCCTAAAATACATGGGGAAATGACACATAAGTTTCTCCCTACTCCATTCAAGGTTTTGATTACAAGTTGACCTACCTAGTATTCTAACCACTACCCAACAACTAGAAGATCAAGGATTGGAATCAAATACTAGACCCATTGTAAACTCAAATAAATCTTTGGACTATCGAATGGTTCTCTTTCACTAGAAAGGCTACTTTACTCAAAAGAATATTAATTGTAATGTTTATCTATTGGATGTCTTTTCCCTTCCCTCCCAAGTTATATCCAAGATTAGATAGATATGTTTTTCTCATCTTTGAAAGGGAACCAAATAGTTTGGAGGCCTCCCCCTCATTGCTTGGGAAAATTTATCTCAACACACACACACACAAACACACAGAATTAAACACATGAGACAAATGCTAACTAAAAGAAATCATGGTATACCCACAAGGAAGGAGTCACTGTCTCTCACACCAACTTTGTCATTTTAGATTGGGAGGGGAAGCCATTTGTTTAAGCAATCCTCCAAACACACATGAAAGTATGATCATGGAGCTTGTGATCATCATATATTGTTGAAACTATCCTTAAGTAAACTACAAAACCCTTTTTCCCAAATCTACTTGGGAACATATCGATGAAAATATCCAAGAAAAAACAGTGCATTAACCTGAATTATGGCTTACAAGTTGCACAAATATACTTTTTTTTCATACCGAAGACTGAACTTTTCTACTTGAAATAAAAAATTATATGAAATGATCAAATTCCCTATATATCAAGATGCCATAAAAAAATGTTCTAAAATAAGCTAAGACTAGGCTTATGTTCAACTTAACCATCAAATTAAATTAAAGCTTTAACAAAGTGAATGTAGAGGATATCCCATAATCCCATAATCGATTGAGATGCATATAAATTTTCTTATTATGGATCTAATAAAATCTCAATCTAGCTTCCAAAAATATTCTTTATTTCTAGTCTTGCATAAGAGTATATAAAGACACTAAGTTATCACACTATGAAAGCTATTGCCATCACATGGCAACTCTCAACTAGGAGAGCAAATTGTGTCCTACTTAACTAGTGCATACAATTATGTTTTGATAAATCCCTTGCTAGTTTTGGACAACAATCTAGCTAGAAAACATCAACATTAAATGGAAGAGATAAGATCGGTACCTTAAACAATGTTAACTCCACTAATAAAATCATTAGTCTAGCCTTTAAATTTGTATTTAACCTTTCCGAATAAAAAATTACAAGTATTCACCTTTAATAATCAACTAATTAAATCTATAAAAGTTGTAAATGGGTTTGTAATCATTTAGAAAAAACTAAAAAAAATTAGGCGACAAAGACATTAGCAAACTTTGTTCAATGTATAAGTCAATATTTTTGTAACACTCTCTCTTCCTTACTAGAAATCCGAATTTTAAATGTAATATAGTTT
Source organism: Larix kaempferi (assembly GCA_027924585.1). Lineage (NCBI taxonomy): Eukaryota > Viridiplantae > Streptophyta > Pinopsida > Pinales > Pinaceae > Larix > Larix kaempferi. Next base: position 105,464 of record BSBM01002575.1, on the reverse strand, counting down.
CAAAAGTTACATATACATTCGCATGGAAAAGTCTCACATATGTCTAGGTCATAGTAGAGAATGAATGTCCTAATGCACCCATAAATTTTATCGGGTTTATATTCCCACTACATTTGTATGGATTCATTGGGAATTGCATTTGTCTCCAAGTACACCACTATGCATTACAAATAAACTACAAAAAATAATATGATATATTCACAAGTAATTGTCAACTTGAAGTTCCTCCAAATTATCTCCTAGCCACCAAGAATAATGCCATCTTAATCAAGGAACATAATATCCGTGCACCACAGCCCCCAGGGTGTATATTAATTGACGATAGGGTGCATTGTTAAGGCAATCCTTGTGATGTCATTGGTTCAAACCTCATAGCCCTTTATACGATGCACGTGGCAGCTTTGGTATGTCTAGGGATATAGTGGCCGTAGACCAAAATCGAACCCATGTCATGCGAGTATGAGACTAACCCAATTACCAATTCCCCTAGTTATGAAAAAAATCATGCACCACATACTAGCAATGGGTGACCATGACAGCTAGGATGGCATACTTTACCCTGATAGCACTTGAGCTAGAGGTGTATGTCTTGAGGTGCTTCTTATTGCAAATCCCAGGTGATGTAGTCATAAATCACACATAGTTGTTGTCATCCCTCCTTGCTTATTGTACTCCCAACCCTAGTTTTTCTTAAAAAATTGTCCGATGTGGTTTATGAGAGGCAAGGAGTGAATTAGTATCCTCATTAGCTTTGTAATGTCTAGATACATGAGGATGGTCCCTTTGGCTACTATGATGGAGAGGTGTTCTCTTGCAGTTCTTAACATCTCAATGTCTCTCTCTAAGGCATGTTAATTCCATTAATCATCGCGTGGGTAGGGGAGGCCCTTGGACACCATCATCACCACATCATTCATAAAATTATGCTGCCATTGTTCCAATTGTGAGGTATTGTCTTATGGGAATCTACATTCATTGAAACAGATGTCTTCTCCTTGATTCCTAGTAGATCCAAAGCCTAAGTGAGGATTTTATTCAGGAATTTTTTCACTTGATCATCCATATGGGATTTCTAGCCTACATCTCTTTGAATGGCATATTAATATTTATTCTCCTACTTATGAATACCATCAAACTCTAAGTAGAATTATGGGTACTCTCTAATTTCAAATAACCTTCAAATAATAAAGGAGGAATTAAGGATGATTATGGGTGCTGTCTAATTTCAAATAACGTTCAAATAATAAAAGAGGAATCAAGGGTAGAGATTAAATTTTTGAAAAATAACTTTTTATTTTTAATTTGAAAAAATAAACTAATTTCCAATAATATTCAAACAATAAAAAAGGAATTAAGGATAGAGATTTAATTTTTGAAAAATAACATTAATTTTTTTTTTTTAATTTGGAAAAAATAAACAAAATGGAGTTGAATTTCTTGAAAAATATTCCTTTTCAAAAAAGCATCAGGATTTTGGAAATCCATCAGATTTTTTGAATCAGATTTTTTTAAAATCCGCTCCTGATCGTTGGAAATGGGCGGTGGAGGAGGGACGGTAGGCATATATACATGTCCGAAATTGAATTTGGTTTGTTTACTCCTCTGTCATTTGCACATTTTGGAAGCGCTTCCTCTCTGGTCTGTTTGTTTTTGTGTTTGTGTCTGTTCTGTGTCTGTATGGATATGTGGTTTCTGTGTTTGTCTGTCTGTGTGGTTTCTGTGTTTGTGTGTTTGTCTGTTCGTGTGGTTTCTGTGTGTCTGTGCTTGTGACAAGGGAGGGACGACAAGCATACATTTTCTTGGTATGAATAAAGACAGAGAAATTAAAGACAGACAATGCCATCGGACGCTTACAGCCAGAAATTAAAGACAGACAATGCCATCGGATGCTTACAGCCAATGACAGGTACATCTCTGTATCTACTCTCTGTAGCTATTGGTCTTAATCTGATCCGGTTTTAAATATTTTATTAGTTAATTAAATAGTGGTAAACGTCTTCCTGCTTTTGTTTACATGCTGGATCAAATTCTGGATAATACTCTGTTCAAACCAAACATGCTGGATAATACTCTTGATTTAATTCTTGCCCATGATCTTTTCAATAGAGCAAGTCCTCCTTCCCTTGATTTTTTCTTTAAATCTCATGCTCACAACCGGCATTCGCTATCAACTAGGCTAGCTATAAAGAATGATTAGCTATAACGATTCGAGTAATTAGCTCTAAAGTATTTTCCCCAATGTTTAGTTATTCCCTTGATCTAATTCTTGCCCATGATATTTTCAATTGGGCAATTCTTCCTTCCCTTGATTTTTTCTTCAAATCTCAGGCTCACTACCGGCGTTCGCTATCAAGAATGGTTTGGTTTTCTGTTCAAACAAAACAGGCTGATCAAATTCTGGATAATACTCTTGATAATACTCTGTTCAAACGAAACATGCTGGATAATACCCTTGATCAAATTCTGGATAAGACTTTGTTCAAACCAAACATTCTGGATAATACCCTTGATCAAATTCTGGATAAGACTCTGTTCAAACCAAACATGCTGGATAATACTCTGTTTCCAATCATGTCCTGACCTTTGATCCCCAGAGCAATTCTTCCATTTCTTTGTTTTTTCTTCAAATCTCAGGCTCACAACCAGCATTGCTATCAAGAATGATTCGAGTTCAACCAGGCTAGCTATAAAGAATGGTTAGCTATAATGAGTAATTAACTCTAAAATATTTTCCCCAATGCTTTGCTTAGTTATAAATGATTGGATCTCCGAGCACGGATAGGTGCATGCCACTGATTCGTGAGCCATTAGTAGCGGTCTTCTACTCGATTCATTTTATCGGTAAGGAATCATCCCACCAGAGAAACTGGTGTTGAACAAATCCTACGTATATACTGTTTAAATCCTGAATCTGACACTGTAAGTAGAGTTTCAGACTTATATAGGCTCTTATTAGAGTTTGGTGACTCTCACGGTAAACACGTAATATATTTGTTGAAGCTCTCGTTGGAGCAGGTGTTTTTTATAGGAGTATTAACTTTGAATACAGTGATTAAAAATACAGTGAGTATGAACTTTGATACAGTGATTAAAAATACAGTGAGTATGAACTCACACTTAAAAAGTACAGTTGATGATGATCTGCAAAACAGGGATTAGAGAAATCGAGCATGTATATACTCTGTACTCTTGTCGTTGATGATCTCCAAGCTGGAGCATGTGTATACTCTGTACTCTTGTCTTCTTGTCTACTCATGCCTCTAATTTCCCATCAACCTTAATTACCTCTAATCTACAAATCCAAACCATGGTTGTCTACTCACTTCCAACGTCTGGCATTCAGGTCCCACATTCTCTGTATTCCGTCACATTGAGTTTGACCTCCCTTGGCGCCAGGATATTAGGGAGGAGGGTTGCCATATTGATCAAGTCATTCTCCAATCTCCAATTCTTGTTCAACTCACTTACAAGAGTGCCATTCTGATACATTTGACCAAACCAATAAGTATACCGGAGTCCCCTTCCACAACAAGTTGAGAGCATTATTGTTGTGAGGCTTAATCTGGTGCTGATGCCTGCTACTTCTTCCATATTATTGGTTTCTTTGCCTATGAATCCATAGTACATCATGAGAGGTCGGTTGGATTCATTGCAAAATATCTCTCTATATCAAGCATTCCCCAGGTTGACCTTGGATGCCCCGTCAAATTTGAGCTTGGTAAAGCCTCGACGAGGAGGATGGAGAGCAGGGCACAATCTAACGAGGATGGAGAGCAGGCAACAATCTAATGTTCCATGCCTGGAGAATGAGATTTTCTGGTCCATTTAGTTAGAGATTATCCCAAGATTGTAGGTTAACTATCTCCTCAATGTTGTACTTGATTTTGGCCCAAATGACGTGGGAATGCATCTGTAAATCGTGAAAAATGCACCTATTCCTCGCCTTCCATGTTTCCCAAGCTAAGAAGGATGGAAATAGTTGTCAGATCCTATTGAGAAGAGGGTTGGAAAATGGATCCGTTGGCCATTACTCTATAGTGGCTTTGATGTTTCGACAGATGCAAGCAAATATTCAAAAGATTGTAGCTCCCTTATCCCACAACATGCAAAAGGAAGGACCTGCGAAACCTCTTTTAAGTAGGTCGTCCCATGTGAGTATACGCTTGCGAGCTATTAAGTAGGTCGTCCCAATGTTTCATGGTCCATATTTGCCTCCAAATTCTGTCTTCGATCTCGGAAGGTCGTGATGACCAGCATCAAGATTGTAGGCTTCTTTAATAGACAAATTCCCACTTGAACTATATCCGGGCATCTAATTTTCTCCCGCCCAGTTTTCTGTTTGAGTTGGCGCTGCTGGATCTCATTCCATTTCCTCCCAATTTTCTCGACCTTCCCCCAACCATTGAGATGGATGGATCCATTCTCTATGGCTTTGCTGGCTTTCAAGTTGTTGCCAGAAGTGTCTAACTTTTCTCATGTTGTGTTCCTTGAGGTACTATTGCGTGATAGGGATGAGATGAGAGTCAATGAGTTTTGGATGTTGCTGCTACGAGTCCTCCAAAAACAGGGTAGAGTTCCCTTCCCTTGATGGGCAATTAGAGGCATGAGTAAACAAGCATGTGTATACTCTGATCCCCAAGATGTGAGTTGATGATTTCCAAGATGAATTGCTTGCAAATTGAAAATTCTCATCCTGTATTTTCCAGCGATCCAATTTAACTAGTACCTGAGAATTTCCGGAAAAAATCTGAACAGAGTTTAATTTTTTCATAGCCAAGGTTAACACTAACTTTAAATCCTAGAGCTCAGCAACATTATGTGAGCCCTGGTCTAAACAAGCTTTAAATATGAAAGAATGTGAGTCAGAAATGTGTAGAATTCCACCTGCACCTGCTAGAGAGCGATTCCACTCAAAATAGGCCTAGGGCTTATTTTTGTCAATTGCCACCGCCACATGAAGTCACAGGCTTTTTGCAAGGGATTTAGAGTTGTAGGCAGTGACACTATTTAAACGGTCAGCCACATTCCCCAAGCTACAGTCGGGGGAAGACTCTCTTGAGAACTTTTTCCCTGTAATTTCCATGCCAAGAGCCTCTCAGTCCAATGAAACCCTCGATCTCATGCCAAATTTACTGAGCAGTAAATAACTAAGTGGAAATTTGATTCCTCTTCAACACGAGAGACACTGCATTTACCAGGACCAAAAAAAGATTGTTTTGCTAAATGTTTCATGTTCTACCTTCTCAAAATTGAAATGTTATTCTAATTAGAAATATCATTCACGCTCTGGATTGTTTTTTTTTCTCCTTTTTATAACACAGGATCGCATTGTTTTAAAAGTTGGTTTATGCACAGGATTTAGATTTGCAAAATACTGATGGCATTGCTCAGCAATTTTTTAAGAATGTTAACAAACTGAGAGAAAGGTAATGGTAACGGTCATTATGATATTTTATGATATTAAGAATCTTTTAAGCATTGTTTCAAAACATATATATTGGTGTATAATTTTTAAGATTGTTAATAAAAAATAGATAAAAGTAATGCTCATTAACTTTTTATGTTTTTTAATATATGAAGTAATATTTATGTTTCTTATTGATGTGATGTGTAATTTTGAAAGAGGGGTAATGTTCATTACCATTTTGTATTTGGTAGTATTAAATAAAGGACTTGTTTTATATTTGTTTTGTTATCTTTTTAGGTATTAAACATTTAACATATGAACTGTATTGATGGGTAATTTTTAAAAATGTTAATGAGCATAGGTAATGATTTTACCTTTTTCAAAGTAATATTTTTAAATAAAGATGTCTCATATATGTTTTCGTTTGTAGTTTTTCTAGGTATCAAACACATTTTAAAGAGTGGTTCTACAGATTGCATTGTAATACATGGATTGCATTTGGTTTGCTGTTTTTGCAGGTATCAAAAGAATGGTCCAGATTGCATTGCAATACATGGATTGCATTAGAGTGTAATATTTTTACAGGTAATCATTATTATCTTTTTCATGTTTTAATTTAAAATAATATTTAAATAAGGATGTTTCTCATATTTATTTTGGTTTGTTATTTCAGGTATCAAGCATCATTTAAATGTTGATTCAATTTTATTTACAATAATTTGAAGTGATATAAGATGGACTTGTGTAGTTTACTATTTTTGAGAGTTCTGTAAATACATTACAAACATATTATTCTTAATATAAATAATTTTTTTGGGGATGGGATTAAACCCATCCAAATGCTCTAGATGGTGGGGCGCCCCATCATCTTTAGAGTAGTCTCTTATAGTGTTAGTATGTTTTTTCATATTCATTTTCTACCCATTGTCTTCACACAAACTAATTTTATAATTTTTCAAACACAAATAAATTTCATTTTTAACTTGATGTTTTCACACAAACTAATTTCATAATTTCTCTAACACATAAACCAAATTCATTCATATATTTTAAATTCTAACCATAAACAAACTAATTTCATAATTTCTCTAACAAAAATAAAATACATTACATATATTTTTAATATATACCATTTTTCCCCATTTTTACTGTTTACTTTTGTTTTTTGTTTTTTGTTTTTTGTTTTTTTCTATTTTTTAATTTTTATTTTATTTTATACTTTATCTCTACTTATATAGTATTTATATTATTACATGGCTATTATTATATTTTAATATATGAATTTATTTATTTATCTACTTTCTTGGTTGTATTTTAGTGTCTTTATTGGGTGTATCTTTTGTTGATTTGTATGCAACTCTATGTGTTTGTGTTTGAAATATTTGTACCTGTACTTTTTATGCAATTCTATGTATGGTAGATGAGAAGATTTTTATGTTTGTTTGATATGGAACTCTATGTGTTTGGTAGATGAAATGAATTTTATGTATGACATTAAATGAAATGATTTTTATGTTAAATGAAATAATGTTTTTTTGTATATAACTCTATATATTTGTGTTTGAGATATTTGTATGTTTTTGTATGCAATTCTATGTGTTTGTGTTTGGCATATTTGTACATGTACTTTTTATGCAATTCTATGTATCGTAGATGATATGATTTTTATGTTAAGTGAAATAATTTTTTTTGTATGCAACTCTATATGTTTGTTATATGAAATGATTTTTATGTTTGTTAGATAAAATAATGTTTTTTTGTATGTAACTCTATATATTTGTGTTTGAGATATTTGTATATGTATTTTGTATGCAATTCTATGTGTTTGTGTTTGAAATTTGTGTACATGTATTTTATATGCAACTCTATATGTTTGTTGGATGAAATAAATTTTATGTTTGTTAGATAAAATAATGTTTTTTTGCTTGCAACTCCTATGTGTTTGCATGTGCCATATTTGTACATCTAATTTGCATGAAATTCTATGTGTTTGTGTTTGTAAATCTTATTCGTGATTTTTATATGTCACTAAGTATCTTTGGATTTTTTTTAATGTAAATTATAGCTCATATATATATATATATATATATATATATATATATATATATAATTATATAATTATATTTTTTTAATTGTTCTAGTTTTTTTTAATTGTTGTTTTAATTTTTAATTTTTAATTGTTTTATTACATTTGTCATTTACTTTAATAACAAAATTTATTAACAATTAAAATATATCTTATCATCTCATCATTTTATTTAACTTTTAATAAATTAAATAACATCATAACTATAATAAATTCAACCTAATAAATATACAAACATAAATATTAAAAAACTTTAAACAACCTGCTTTGTTGATATAATAACAACAAAGCACATAATATCATGGCTTTGTTGTAACAACAACAAAAAAGTACATAGTTTTGCTACAGCAAAGCAATAGTTTTTGAGGCCATATGAGCTTTCACCTTCACGTGGTTGGTCTTGTTAGTAGAGATCCTAAAATCTCAAAGCTAAGAAAAGCTTTCAAACATAATTATATTTTTAATGTATTAATAATAATATTTTTTTTTTATTAAAATATAGTTATTTAAAAATAAATTAATAAAATATTGAAAAGTATTTTAGTTTATTTAAAATTAGGATATTTAAAAAGAAAATTAAGAAACAAAATTTTAAAAATGGTTTTATTATAAATATGATTTTTATTATGTTTATAACAAACTAAACAATAAAATTTTAAAAATATGACTAAGATTAAAATTTTGTAACTAATAATGAAATCAGAATTTTTATTTATAAAATAAATTGAAAATAAAAACAATAAAATACAGTGAAAATGGTCCTATAGTAAATTTATTATGGTATGATAGACTAAAATTGATTTAAATAAATTTATTGGTTAATCAAGAATATAACATTAAAATTTTATAATTAATAATGAAATCATAAGTTTTATATATAAAATAAATTGAAATAATTAAATAAAAATAATAAAAGTGATCAAAGCAAAATTAACTATCATCATTATGATATTTATTTTTTATTTAAATAATAAAAATTAAAAATTAAAGTAATATAAATGGTAAAAAAATAACTATTATCACTATTATAATATTTACCAATTTTGTAATATTTAAATAATACAATTTAAAACTAAAAAAAATATAAAATAATTAAAATTATAATTAGTTTTTTTATGATATTTACTAAATTTGAAATATTTAAATAATGAAATTTCAAATTTTAAAATTTATTTTTAATCAATATCATAAGTTTTTATTTATAATAAAAAATATAAAATGAGTAAAAAATAATTTATAATAATACTATTAATGATCATATCATAAGTTTTTATTTATAATAAAAATGTAAAATGATTAAAAAATAATTTATAATAATATTATTATTTATAATGATGATGTTAAATAATATTATTATTTATAATATTAATAAATATATATAATAATATTATTTATAGCTTTAAAAATTTTAAAAATTTAAAAATTAGAAATAATTTATTGTTTATATTAAAATTTCATAATATTTATTGTATGTATTTTTTATAAATATAAATTAAAGATCAAAATAGTTAATGAAAAAAAAAATTAATACATAATATTATATATATATATATATATATATATATATATATATATATATATATAAAAGATTAAAGAGTAATAATTTATTATAATTATGTTAAAATTTATGTAACCTAATTTATTAAAAAAATGTGAATCATTAAAATTAGAGTTATGTATTATAATTCATTAAAAAATGAAATTTATTAAAGTTAAAGTTTATGCAATATAATGGTTGGTGAACATCTATATGTCACAACTTAAGTACCACTAACATGTTACTTATTTTCCATGTGTAGATGGATAAATTGCAGCATCAACTATGAGTTATTAGTGCATCAACTAGTTTTATCCATGCATAGCTACCAGTTATTTTTATATTATTTTTATGTCTATGCATCAACTATGAGTTATTTGTGCATCAACTAGCATTACCCCTGCATAGCTACTAGTTATTTTTTATATTCTTTTTCTTTTATAATTGTTTTCAAATCAAGAACAATTGCCATAAAATCAATCTAAGGAGTACAGTTGCCTCATCCTCATGTCCACCCCAAATTCTAAAATAAAAACACCTAATAATTATCAAAATGGAATTTATTGAAATTAAATTTTTTGCAACGTAATTTATTAAAAGTGAGATTTTCAATATACTCATAACATTGGGTGCTTGCATTATAATTCTCAAACACCCACTAAAATAAAATAAGTCACAAAAATTATTTCATTTCATTTAAAGAATATAATTATTCGTTATATTCTATTGTACTAAAATAATTTAAAATTAATTAACTTAATAAATTAATAAATAATATTTCTCTAGAGAACTTAGTAAAAAACAATGTCCATTATAAAATAGTAATAAATTATTAAAAAATTTGTGTTGTAAAATTAATATAATTAGGCTTTAGTTCACTCCAAGTTCTAAAATAAAAACACCTGGTAAATTCATTAAAATTAATTTTTTTTAACCTAATTCATTAAAAAAAAAGATTTTCAATATATTTTTAATATTGGGTACTTACCTTATAATTCTCAAACACTTATCACTAAAAAAAAATCACAAAATAAATTATATCATTTCATTCAAACAATATAATAGTTCATTTTATTTTGTTGTAAGAAAAAAATTTAAAATTAATTAAATAAATAAATAATATTTCTCTATTAAAATTAGTAAAAAAACATTGGATACTCTATCCCTTTTATATATATATATATATATATATATATATATATATATATATATATAATTTAACTTACTCTATTTATTTGTCTATTTATTTGGGTTAGTAAATTTTGGTACATATTATTTTATGCAACTTTGTGTTTGGTTATGTAATTTTTTTTTTGGTGTGTAAAATAACATTAGTGTAGATTATAGTTTTTTTAAAATTTAATTTAACACAATTATAAAATACATTTTCGATTATTTTTTATTCATCATTTTTATTTATTTCAAATATTAAAATATGTTAATAAATAAAACATTATTCATTATTTTAATTATTTTTAAAAGATAAAAAACAATATAATAACATTGAAATTATCTTAAATTTAATAATAAAATACAACCCATTATCTTAATTACGTTTTAATATTAAGATTATAACTATCTTAAATTTACTTCCTAAGTATGAACAAACAAATATTGATTTACAATATGCCACAAACATCAAATAAAAAGTATTTTATAATTTTTAAATATCTTTTAAATAATTAATATTCACTTTCGCTAGCTAATAAGAAAAACACAATTATAATTTGTAATTCTCTAGATTACCAAAACAAGTCACAAATATTATATCATTCCATTAGAACAATATAATTATGCTTTGTAATTCTCTAATACTAAATTACCAAAACAAGTCGCAAATATTATTATATCATTCATTGGAACAATATAATATTTAGTTTTACTATAACAAAATAACTTACAAGAAATAGTTTAATAAACTAATATATAATAATTTACCCATTATAAAATAAATTTTATTAGAATAGTAATAATGTATTGTAATAAAATGATTAAAAAAAAATCCATATAAATAATTTAACTTCATTTTCCGTGTTTGGATATGTAAATATTTGTGTAGAATTTATTGTAATAAAATCATTAAAAAAAATTTAAATTCATATTATTGCGCTGAGAGGTGCTCTACAGCCCAGTATGAGGGAGATCTTGTAACGTGTATGCGTCCCATTACATGTAGCCTTACACCTAATAAAACATAAAAAGTAAAAAATGATAATATGAGAGAGATCTTGTAAGGTGTATGTGTCCAGTTACATGTAACCTTACGCCTAATAAAACATAAAAAGTAAAAAATGATAATATGAGAGAGATCTTGTAATGTGTATGTGTCCCGTTACATGTAGCCTTACACCTAATAAAACATAAAAAGTGATAGTAAAAAGCGAAGTACCATATTATGTTGGCCATTAATAAATTCATGTCATCTAATAAAACGTAAAAAGTGATAGTAAAAAGTGAAGTACCATATTCGGCCATCAATAAATTCATGTTGGCTCATAAAATAAAAAATTATGGAAAGTATTTAAAAAAACCATTTTGGCTCATAAAATAAAATATTATGAAAAGTAATTAAAATATCGATGTTTGTTTATAAAATAAAAACTTAAAAATTAAACCCGGATCTATCAATCAAGAGATATCAAATTTCTTGAGTTTAAATTTAAAAAAGAAATACACCTCAAGAAATTGGATCCCTCTCGATGCTTGATAGATACGGGTTTAAGATGGATCTATGCTGGTTTAACTAATTTAACTTTATTTTTTGTGTTTGGATATGTAAATATTTGTGTAGAGATGTACATCTCTACACACTTTATTTATATATTTAGTTTAAAGATGCTCATGCCCTACACCCTTTTATATTGTGTTTCTAAATATGTGTATATGTTTTTTATATGTGACTTAATGTGCATGTAATCCATCTACACTTTTTTTTTTTTGCATAGAGTGTAAACGAGGTGCTTACAATCCAATATGGGGGAGATCCTATAATGGATGTCACATGTCACATGTAAGGTTTTCAAAAGTAATAAAATGTAAAAAGTAATAGTGTGGGGGAGATCCTGTAACGGATGTCACATGTCACATGTCACATTTGTCACATTTGTAGTATGGGGGAGATCCTGTAACGGATGTCACATGTCACATTTGTCACGTTTGTAGTATGGGGGAGATCCTGTAATGGATGTCACATGTCACATTTCACATTTGTCACGTTTGTCATGTTATGTTAGAACCCAGTATGGGGGAGATGTTGTAACGTTTGTCACATTTGTCACGTTTGTCACATTTGTCACATTTGTCACGTTACGTTACAACCCAGTATGGGGGAGATGTTGTAATGTTTGTCAGGTTTGTCACTCTCGGCTCATGACTTATAAAAAATCAAAAGTAATTAAAAATTTCATGTTCGCTCATAACTTATCAAAAATAAAAAATAAAAATAATTAAAAAATTAAAAGAGAGGGATCGTAATTTTTTTCTTAATGTATAAAAAATTTAAGATAAAACAAAAAAAATTACACCTCAAAAAAATGGATCCCTCTTGGTGTTTGATAGATCCAGGTTTGAGATAAATCTATGCTAGTTTATTAGAATTCATGAAAACTAAAATGTATTAAATATTTATATATACTGTAAAGATGCACATACCCTACATCCTTTTATACTTTGTTTCTAAATCTGTATATATGTTTTCTGCATGGAACTCTATGTGTATATAATATATATACACTTTTATTTCTTCTATCATAAAAACTAAAATGTATTAAAATATGATATATAAATACATATATTTTTAAAATACATCTTCACGGATTTTACATAAAATGTAATAAAAAATTATTATGGTATTTTGTATGCAACTTTATATGCATATAATGCATATACACTTTTATTTCTTCTCTCATAAAAAACAAAATGTATTAAAATATGATATATAGATATATATACTTTTAAAATACATCTTTATGAATTTTACATAAAATCTAATAAAAAAAATTGTGGTATTCAAACTTCCATAACAACTTATATATCTAATTTATTTTAATTTATTTATGTGTTTATGAAAACATTATAATAGTAAAATGTATTAAAATAATATATAGAAAGAGAGATTTTACATAAAATCTAATAAAAAAATATTGTAGTATTCAATAATTAAATATGTTTTTTTTTCGAATTTTTTTTTAAATTATAATAGTAAAATGTATTAAAATAGGATATATATAGAGAGAGATTTTATATGAAATCTAATAAAAAAATATTGTAGTATTTAATAATTAAATATGTATTTATTTTCTAGAAAAAAAATTTACTTGAATATTTAATTTATTTCCATGTAAAAAAACTCATTCAACCATGAATATATTTTCACATGAAAATGCAATTTTATCATGTTTGATGGTATGTTTGTTATAATGAATATTTTCACATGAAAATGCAATTTTATCATGTTTGTTGGTATGTTTGTTATATTCAAGATTGTGCCTTCATAAAAGACACATCATAAAAGACACAGAAGATTGAAATGATGAAAATATTTTCGCATGAAAATGCAATTTTATCATGTTTGTTGGTATGTTTGTTATATTCAAGACTATGCCTTCATAAAAGACATGGCAGATTGATGTTCATTTCAAGATTGAAATGGTATGGACAATATGGAAAATGAGTATTTAATTTCTTTCCATGTCCAAAAAAAAATACTCATTCAACAATAAAATTATTTTCACATGAAAATGCAATTTTATCATGTTTGTTGGTATGTTTATTATTTTCAAAAAATTTACTTGAATATCTAATTTATTTTAAATTATTTCCCTGTCAAACACACTCATTCAACAACGAAAATATTTTCATGATTTTCACATGAAAATGCAATTTTATCATGTTTGTTGGTATGTTTATTATATTCAATATTATGCCTTCATAAAAGACATGGAAGATTGAAATGCTGAAAATATTTTCACATAAAAATGCAATTTTATCATGTTTGTTGGTATGTTTGTTATATTAAAAAATGACAATATGAGAGAGATCTTGTAATGTGTATGTGTCCCGTTACATGTAGCCTTACACCTAATAAAACATAAAAAGTGAAGTACCATATTATGTTGGCCATTAATAAATTCATGTCATCTAATAAAACGTAAAAAGTGATAGTAAAAAGTGAAGTACCATATTCGGCCATCAATAAATTCATGTTGGCTCATAAAATAAAAAATTATGGAAAGTATTTAAAAAAACCATTTTGGCTCATAAAATAAAATATTATGAAAAGTAATTAAAATATCGATGTTTGTTTATAAAATAAAAACTTAAAAATTAAACCCGGATCTATCAATCAAGAGATATCAAATTTCTTGAGTTTAAATTTAAAAAAGTAAATACACCTCAAGAAATTGGATCCCTCTTGATGCTTGATAGATACGGGTTTAAGATGGATCTATGATAGTTAACTAATTTAACTTTATTTTTTGTGTTTGGATATGTAAATATTTGTGTAGAGATGTACATATCTACACACTTTATTTATATATTTAGTTTAAAGATGCTCATGCCCTACACCCTTTTATATTGTGTTTCTAAATATGTGTATATGTTTTTTATATGTGACTTAATGTGCATGTAATCCATCTACACTTTTTTTTTTTGCATATAGTTTAAACGAGGTGCTTACAATCCAATATGGGGGAGATCCTATAATGGATGTCACATGTCACATGTAAGGTTTTCAAAAGTAATAAAATGTAAAAATTAATAGTGTGGGGGAGATCCTATAACGGATGTCACATGTCACATGTCACATTTGTCACATTTGTCACATTTGTAGTATGGGGGAGATCCTGTAACGGATGTCACATGTCACATTTGTCACGTTTGTAGAATGGGGGAGATCCTGTAATGGATGTCACATGTCACATTTCACATTTGTCACGTTTGTCATGTTATGTTAGAACCCAGTATGGGGGAGATGTTGTAACGTTTGTCACATTTGTCACATTTGTCACGTTACGTTACAACCCGGTATGGGGGAGATGTTGTAATGTTTGTCAGGTTTGTCACTCTCGGCTCATGACTTATAAAAAATCAAAAGTAATTAAAAATTTCATGTTTGCTCATAACTTATCAAAAATAAAAAATAAAAATAATTAAAAAATTAAAAGAGAGGGATCGTAATTTTTTTCTTAATGTGTAAAAAATTTAAGATAAAACAAAAAAACTTACACCTAAAAAAAATGGATCCCTCTCGGTGTTTGATAGATCCAGGTTTGAGATGAATCTATGCTAGTTTATTATAATTCATGAAAACTAAAATGTATTAAATATTTATATATACTGTAAAGATGCACATACCCTACATCCTTTTATATTTTGTTTCTAAATATGTATATATGTTTTATGCATGAAACTTTATGTGTATATAATGCATATACACATTTATTTCTTCTATCATAAAAACTAAATGTATTAAAATATGATATATAAATACATATATTTTTAAAATACATCTTCATGGATTTTACATAAAATGTAATAAAAAAATTATTATGGTATTTTGTATGGAACTTTATATGCATATAATGCATATACACTTTTATTTCTTCTTTCATAAAAAAGAAAAATGTATTAAAATATGATATATAGATATATATACTTTTAAAATACATCTTTATGAATTTTACATAAAATCTAATAAAAAAAATTGTGGTATTCAAACTTCCATAACAACTTATATATCTAATTTATTTTAATTTATTTATGTGTTTATGACAAAATTATAATAGTAAAATGTATTAAAATAATATATATATAGAGAGATATTTTACATAAAATCTAATAATAAAAAATATTGTAGTATTTAATAATTAAATATGTTTTTTTTTTTCGATTTTTTTTTTAATTATAATAGTAAAATGTATTAAAATAGGATATAGAGAGAGAGATTTTATATGAAATCTAATAAAAAAATATTGTAATATTTAATAATTAAATATGTATTTATTTTCTAGAAAAAAAATTTACTTGAATATTTAATTTATTTTAGTTTATTTCCACGTAAAAAAACTATGTTTTATTTTTTAGAAAAAAAAATTACTTGAATATTTAATTTATTTCCATATAAAAAAACTCATTCAACCATGAATATATTTTCACATGAAAATGCAATTTTATCATGTTTGATGGTATGTTTGTTATAATCAATATTTTCACATGAAAATGCAATTTTATCATGTTTGTTGGTATGTTTGTTATATTCAAGATTGTGCCTTCATAAAAGACACAGAAGATTGAAATGATGAAAATATTTTCGCATGAAAATGCAATTTTATCATGTTTGTTGGTATGTTTGTTATATTCAAGACTATGCCTTCATAAAAGACATGGCAGATTGATGTTCATTTCAAGATTGAAATGGTATGGACAATATGGAAAATGAGTATTTAATTTCTTTCCATGTCCAAAAAAAAAAATACTCATTCAACAATAAAATTATTTTCACATGAAAATGCAATTTTATCATGTTTGTTGGTATGTTTATTATTTTCAAAAAATTTACTTGAATATCTAATTTATTTTAAATTATTTCCATGTCAAACACACTCATTCAACAATGAAAATATTTTCATGATTTTCACATGAAAACGCAATTTTATCATGTTTGTTGGTATGTTTATTATATTCAATATTATGCCTTCATAAAAGACATGGAAGATTGAAATGCTGAAAATATTTTCACATGAAAATGCAATTTTATCATGTTTGTTGGTATGTTTGTTATATTCAAAATTATGCCTTCATAAAAGACATGAAAGATTGATGTTCATTGAAAGATTGAAATGGTATGGACAATATGGAAAATAAGTATTTAATTTATTTCCATGTTGAAAAAAAATTACTCATTCAACAATGAAATTATTTTGACGTGAAAATGCAATTTTATCATGTTTGTTGATATGTTTGTTATATTCAAGATTATGCCTTCATAAAAGACATGGAAATGGACAATATGGAAAATGAGTTTTTAATTTATTTTCACGTCCAAAAAAAATTACTCATTCAACAATGAAATTATTTTCACATGAAAATGCAATTTTATCATGTTTGTTGGTATGTTTGTTATATTCAAGATTATGCCTTAATAAAAGACATGGAAGATTGATGTTCATTTCAATCATTGGTATGTTTGTTATATTCAAGATTATCCTTTATAAAAGACATGGAAGATTGAAAATATACTATCTTAAGATTCAAATGGTATAGACCAGAGAAAGTGAGAAAGCACATAAATAACTAGAAATTTTATTGCCAACCTTGCATTATATCAAACCCTAACATTATGATCCAAAAGTTCTAATAATGCAAAAATACAAAAACACCTTGAGTTTAAAATTATGGTTCCACTTTCATTAATCTATTAACAATATTAACAACATTTATATAGTTGAAAATAATATGACATGTAATAAAGGTATATTATTTGAAGAGAAAGGTACATCAGCTCGCAGAAAGTTGATGAAAACATATCTTTTGAAACGTTCTGCTAATCTCCATTAAACTATTGGCTAATTGAATGAGATCTATATTATGGATAGCTGCTGATCCATCGATCTAATTTATAATGAAGGATGAATCTGCAAATACCTACATCTCACTAATCCCCTGCCAACAGTCTTGAAGTTAATGGAAAAGAGCTTGTAGTTCAGCCAGATTATTCAATTAGGCTCCGAGAGCCCCTTTACCATAAAAATAGAAATCATTTGCCAAACAGATTGCATATAATTATAGTTTAAATAGTTTTTGATGATAAATAACACCGTTAACATTTAATAACAAACCATACTAATATAAAAATAGCAATCATCTGCCAAAAAGATTGCATATAATTATAACAAATCATTTCATTAGTACAAAGAAAACATAGTTATAATTACACACCATTCCATTAGTACCAAGAAAACATAATTATAATTATAGAATTTTTTGGTACAATAATTATAATTATAGAATTTTTAGGTATTTTGTCCAAATAAGATTTCATCATCTTTGGAAAATATCGTCAAAATAGACTAAATAATCTGACAAAAGATTTTCAATAATTTGAAAAGAGTGAGTTTAAATATTTTGAAAAACATTTACACCTTACACTTTTCTTTGTCAAAATTGAAAAAAAATTCAAAATTAATATACTTTTAAGGTATACCTCAAGTCTTCAAAATTATACAGAAGAAATAGTGGTATATATATATATATATAGAAGAAAATATAGTGGTGTATATATATATATATATATATATATATATATATATATATATATATATATATGTAGATTTTAAATAGTTGCAATCAATTACTCACCTAAATTTTTAGTACTAAACTTCTATAACTTCTTTTATTTCTTAGGAAAATAAAATTAACCTGTATATTACTTTATTCACTTGTATATCTAATTTATTTTGTTTTATTTCTTTGAAAAGTTTACTTGCCATGTGATGCTTGTTTTTACAACTAGGTAGAGAGAAGCTCAAATGTAGATGAAAAGATGGATGGCCTGCATGGGAGATGAATGAATCTGAGTAGCCTTCATCACAAGGAAGAGGAAGAGAAGGAGATGACTAAACTTTTCCATATTAAAAAGACAAAGGTGGATTCTCTATTTGATTTCAGTTCATGAGCAATCTTGGATTGGAAGTTCATGATCATCCATGAAGCCACATTTATATATTTGAAAATAATGTGACATGCAACAAAGTATATTATATTATTTGAAGAGAAAAGGTACACTGGTGAATGTCTAACATATTGTTAGAAAAAGGCAATAAAGACTTATTATATTATTTGAAGAGAAAAGGTACACTGGTGAATGGCTAACATATTATTAAAAATGCAATAAAGACTCCTAATGCTCTTGTTCATATTGGAGGACACCACAAAAATAGTGACAATTTTGTAAAAAAAAAATGTTAAAAGGAAATTCATGAATATGTCAAAATTGCATAACTTGGAAAGAGTCTAGAACAATATACAACCACCATAAATGTGAATCTTGGAAATCAGAAAATAACCCAAATATTATTGGAATAGAGTATGTCAAGAGTGCAATATCGGAAAAGTGAAACACAAACTTCCATGACAACCAAACACAATAACAGAGAATTTACAAAAACAAATTTGGCCTAGCTGTGTGGTTGCTTCGCTTCTTAAATCTGCGGTCCTCTATCATTGAGAGGGTACTGAGGTGGTTGTTATTGGCATAGGAGCTGTCTATCTGTGTTGTTGAAGAGGAGCTATACTTGGAGAAGAACACCTACATAAATGATGGGAAGAATCTATCTTGTTGTGTTGGTTGTTCCTCTAGGTTATATTATTACTCTACTTGTTCTATCTCAAGAGTATCTTTTTAAATACAACTTGGCCATTATTACCTATGGTGTTGAGAAAAGATAGTTATTAGAAATATGCCAATGAATTTATTGTAGCAATTACACTAAAGAAACATGGTCAGAAAAAATAAATTATGATGAATGCCCTTAGTTTATTTTGTCAATAAAATAGGCCCTTTTTTTATAAAATAATTGATGTGATATTCAATCCTACATGACCTCCACTGGAAGTATGGCTCTAGTAAAACATTGATATGTTCACCTCAATCTTATCTAAGAAGATATATTTAGAAGAAGACATCATAATGTTAACATTTTACCCATTGCATCAATTATTGTTCTCCCACACAATTTTCTTGAACCCCAGAAGGCACACCAACACCAATAGCAATGGTTTGATTCTCGTGTATTATATGGACTGGTGGTATATGGTCGGGGGAGTGCCACATTATCTTCAACAAAAAGGAGTCTAACGGTTTTCAATAACAATAGGATGGCTTACATCTGGAGTGCAACTCATGATATGGTTTGAGAAGAATTTGACCAATGATGGATGAAGGAGGTTGGCAGGTTGTTCACAATGTTCCTTTCTACAAAGGATTTACTCCTTAAATATTCTATGGTCAACAAGATGATGAAGCACCTAATAGAGAGGAAGTTTGAGATATTGAGGGAGAGACTTTATTTGGTAGAGGACACTTTCCTCATAACTAGGGAGGCCACTATGCATTTCAATGTTTTAGGAGGATGAAAGCCAATTAACTTTAGAAGCAATTTACAAGGAATGTAGAAGCTTTAGTTAGAGCAGATGAGTTAGCATCTAAACTTGAGACAACTTTCACAATGATATTATGCCTCTACTCCAACAAAAATTTTGCTGTAGGTGGTATATGGATGAGGGAGCACCCCATTACCTTCAACAAAAAGTTATTTAATGGTTTTCAATAACAATAAGATGGCTTACATCATGATAACTCATGATGTGGTACGAGAAGAGTTTGACCAATAGAGTTGACATGAAGGATGAAGGAGGTTTGCAGGTTGTTCACAATGTTCCCTTGTACAAAGGATTTACAACTTAAACATTCTATGGTCAACAAGATGGCGAAGCACCTAACAAAGGGTGAGTTTGAGATCTAGAGGGACGGGCAAGTTTGAGATCTAGAGGGAGAGACTTTACTTGGTCAAGAACAATTTCACGTTGATAAGAATGAGGGCACAACATAACATTGCAATTATGTAGGTGAGAGACTGTGAAGGCACATGCATGTGCCAACCTCATCCACTTCTAGTTTCATAACTCTCGTTCCAAATTTAGCATTCTAGTTTTAGAATAGATAGCCTTCTTCTTATGGAGTTTGATTTCAAATTTAGAAATAGGTTGTTTTAATCTTCAATCAGCTTTTGTTAAAAAGTAAGCTTAAGAGCTAAGTCACCTAACACGAGGACATGAAGGACACGAAAATACGAGTGTCCGACACGGACACGGTGACCCCGAAATCAAGACACGAAGAACACATTTTATATACATTTTTTTTTTTAATATATTAAAATTTAAAAATATAGACATATAGATCCAAAGAAATTTAGAAACTAGAACATTTACAAATATTCAATAGAAATTAGAATCAAAACACATTAATGGTTACACATTTTTCATTCACAAATCACAATGAGACACATAAATGCATTGAAATTTGATAGGAATTGGGCAATAGCTCTCGGCTCCCAATTATTCCCACTTTTCGATTTCTTCTCTTTTCCCTCCATGTTTTCTCCATTCCCCATTGCGCATCTCCACCCTCACGCATTTCCCATCTCTAGCGTGCCACTCATTTTCCTCCATTCACCCTTCTTCCCATCCACAAGCCCCATCTAGCTCTCCCTCCCACATCTCTGAATTCCTTGCACTTCCTTAATTCCCCACCATACCCATCTGCACGTTCTCTCCAATGCTGCACACTCCCTCCTTTGCTGCACCCCACTTCCTCATTCTCCATTATTGCATTGCCATTCTCCCTGCTTGCTCCCATCCCTTCCACTCTCCTGCATTGCACTCCCTCCCTCCACTCCATGTACCTCTCCTTTCTCACAGCAACTCCTGTCCTCTCGTCCACCTTGTGCCACACCTGCACCCACATTATTCCATTGTTCCCAGCACCTTATCCTCCACACCTGCATCCTCTCCCATCATTTTTTTGTGCCTCCCTCACACCTCCAACCTCGTCCTCCTCCACGCCACCACTACGCCCATCCCTTTGTTGCAACTGCACCCTCTTGCTCCCCTGTTTCTCCACAGATCCCACAGCATCGTTCAAGCTCCTCTTCCCACCACCGCTCCCTCACCCCAGGCATCCTTTTTCGGGGAAAACGTGCTTGGAATCAGAACATGAGTCGCACAGTCGGGGACATGATGGGAAATCATGTCCGACATGACTTTTGAGTGTGTCCCAATTCTAGACATGCTCAAAAGTCATGTCGGACACGATTTCCCATCGTGTCCATGTCCGACACAGCCCCACAGGACACGTAGCCCCCTTAGAACGAATCTGGTTTCTTAACTTAAGAGCATGAGTCAAATAAAATTCCAATTTTAGATAGGGCACTCTATTCTAGATATAAGATACATGCATGATTACCCTCTTGTAGTGTGTATACATCCCTAGGTAGTTAGCTCATGAAGGGAAGGGAGGTGCACTTCTCTAGGAAAAAAATTTGCTTTCTAATTTTTTCAACCACACGGATAGGTTGTGTTTATCTTCTACTCTAGCATTCTTAGTCTATAAAAGAAACATACGGGAAGGTGTTATTCAATTCAGATTTTGTAAGATTGAGTTGTGTGCTAGTGATTAGTAAAGTATTGTTGTAGAGTAGCAGTCAGTAGAAGATAAATCCACAAAATATACGAAGCTAAAGGGCTTGCAAATTTTCCAAAGTTAAAGGTGTCGAATCTTCCGTAAGAAGGTTTTTGATCATTGTGCATCAACTAAGATACATTATGAATATGCAGATTACTTCAATGAGGATGAGGAAGTGTACAGAAGAGCAAGCAATATGACTGAGCTGAACAAACATTTTGTTCATATAAGTGGTGTCAGCTCTAGCAATAATGTCAGTGCTGCAACGGAGGAAAAAGTACATAAGAAAAAAGAAAAGGATATAAGGCTACAAGTGGAAGAAGAATAGCAGAATCCGAAGGAAGAAATAGCGAGGAAGAAAGAAGAAGAGGCTGAAAAGTTGCAAAGAGAAGATGAAGAGAGACAAAGAAAAGAAGAGGAGGAAAAAAGAGAAGATGAAGAAAGAGAAGTAGATAAGAGGAAAAAAAGAGAAGATAAGTCCAAGAAAGTTGTGGAAAGCATGGAAACTCAAGGTGGAAGCTCAAATATATAACACATGGACATAGGCCCACCTGAAGTATTAAGTGTCACGCTAACCATAGGTCACCTCCCATTTTGAGAACTTGGGCTTACACCATTCACTATGTCAAAGAAACATATTGTGGTCAAATTGGAGATGATTTTTTTTTTATTTAGGGAGAAATACCATCACAAGGAGGATAGGGAAGAGATTGAAAGTGGGTGCCCATCCTGATTTTGTCACTGTCCAAGAAAACATAATCATGGAGGGTACTCATAGAGACCCTAAATTCACAGCCTTTATAAGTATAGAAGTTGTACAAGCAAGTGCTGATAACATTGACAGGATGTTGCATGATATCTAGTGCAACAAGGGAAAGATGTTAAAGGATAACTTGGTAAAAAAGCGTGGAGAAGGTATAGAGTTGAAAAGGAAGGATGAGTCCATAATCGTAGAAAAGGATAGACTAGTGTCTAACTATCAGGGCCTGAACGCAGATAAAGATGCAATGAAGGTTCAGTTAATGATAATGGAGGGAAATAAAAGTGACTTTGAAGCCTACATCCATGAATTGGAAACAAGAGAGTCAGCCGCAAAGCAACAATTCAAAGAATTGAAAGCTCAGCTGGAAGAATTGGTTAAATAAAAGGATTCTATGACATAACAGATGGAGCTGGAAAACAATAAGAAGAAAGACATGACTCATTTCCATGAGCAGGCATGTAACATTCAAGAGAAAATATGTCACTCACAGGAATTGATCACTACGGAGGTCTACAAGATGAAAATAATGATAGTGAGGATAAAAAAGATTGATGCAGAATTGATGAGGATCGGGAAAATATTAGTGAACACTGCAACTAATATTAAGAAGCATATGACGTGGAGAGAAGGGAAATCAGAGTTCCCTGATCACTTGCCTCAAAAGACGACTACATACTCCAATTTGGACATAGCTCTTCTTGAGTTTTGCAGAAAACCTAGCAGGAGGATAAACAATGAAATCCCTAAAACTATCGAGAAGTGTGTAGGTTTCTACTAGAATATTCATCAGATTCATGAAAAATGTCAGCTCGTTATACCTCCAACTTTGGATGAGCTGCCTGATAGGGATCAATATTTGATGGAGTTGCAGAACGCGCTGAAGGATGACCTGGACTACATTAAAAATCTAGATGTGTTGACAGGAGAAGATCTCCATCAATACATTGGGAAAGCATCTATCGATGTTTATTTTCTGGACGACAACCACACAATAGCAATAGAAGGAGTGAAAAGTGTGGAAAGAGAGTTGTCACATCATGAGATAGCTTTGAAAGTATTGGAACCCAGACAATGTAACATTATTTTTTAAAAGTTTGACATGTGGGACAAATATATCTCTAATCTAGAAAGGCCAGCTAGAAATAAATATTTTGTATTTTATTGTAATATTCTTTTTCCAAACACTAAAGGACGAATTTTGGGAATCCAAAGGTTATGGCAGGTAAAACGAACATCCATATGGAGACAATTTTTTTGTAATATAAATATATGTTGAGAAGTCTTGTAAGAGGACTTTTGGATGGTGAATTAGATGTTCAAATCATTTTGTAAAAGAATTATTTCTTTGCTAATGAGAAAGACTGATTCACTGGAGAAAAGCTTGCACTAATTTTTTCTTGGAATGTGTGATTGCTGGAACATAACTATTTCTTTTCTGCTTATATTATACTATGAGATCTTTCTAATTTTGTCGAACTATTTCAATGATGACGAATGGTTTCTTTATTTCATGCAAATGTTTATGTGTAACAGAGTAATAAATTGCTTTAATAAAAATCAGAGCTATCTTTGATAATTTATGTTGGAAAGGTGAATGTTTACTTTAATGGCTATCTGTTAAATTTACATGAACATTTCAGCTTATTACTCTCACTTTGAATTTGCTCCCTGCAGGGATAGGATAGTTAGTTTAGATTAGAAATAAATGAATGAATGGATTGGGTAGGATTGATAAGACGAGAGGTAAGGACCTATGCATCACTTGCTGAGGCTTATTCCTGTTAGTTCTATATTAAATGCATTAATTACGGAACTTGCATTTCATAACTTAAATTAAAAATATAAATGGTGGATCGGGAAGCAATCTGTAAAGTTTTAAAACAAACACCCTAACGGTATCCGGACAGTAAACCAGATGGATTCCCTACACCAAATGGTGAACGATCTAATTGGGATTATTTACCGAGGAGAATCCCTACTATCAATGCTGATATTTTTTGGGCATCAATAGTTTTGGCACTAGAAGGAGGGCCGCCAGTGCATGGTTGGCAAAGGAAACCCGTTTTCAACAAGAAATTTTTATGGGTCCCCATTAAATACAACTATGTCAGAAGAAGTCATTTCCGAAACTAAACATCAAGAAAAGTTAAATTCTGACAGAAAATGCAGACCATTTATATGCTATCCCATTCGAGGAAGTAAGCCATTTCTGGAGACGCACAAGATTGTATGTGAAAAAAATTGGAGGATTGACCATAATTCTTACCTTACCTAGAAGGCAAGTTCCCAATAAAGATATCTCATACACCAAAGATTCTGCACTTGTAGGAAATTTGAAGTTGTTGGATTTATCTTTTCTATAGATCCCAAATCCCCTTGATTAGTTGGGACCCGAATCCCCTCCAGCTCAATTATTACCTCACACACCACCTCATACCCCACATCACTCACCACCCCATTCTCCACCACAAATTATGGCTAGAAATGTTAGCCAACCTCCTGCATGGAGAGCCAGAGCACCACTCAACCTAGTTGCACCTTTACATGATTTACCTAAGCACCTCGAAAGAGTGTTACCAAAATTTGATCCCGAAAAGGGTATTTTTGTGGAGGACCACTTGAAAATATTTTATCTAGCTCTAAGTCTTTTAAATGTTGAACATGAGTATGTAGTCTACAGACTCTTCCCCTATACTTTTGATCCTAGAGCGTCCACATGGTATTTCAGTTCACAAGCAAATTCGGTAGTAGACTAGGACGGTTTTGAAAAGGATTTTATAAGAAAATTTGGCAATCAAAATACTGTGACCACACTTATGAAAGAACTGTTGTCTATGAGGATGGAAAATAAATAAAAGGTATAGGAATTCAATGATATATTCACCACTTTATTAGATAGTTTCAGTGCTGCAACAAAACCTACTAAAGAAGCCTTGGTAGAATATTATAGTACAACACTTTATCCACCAATAGCCATGTTTGTCAATAGATCAATTAAGGCCACTTTGATAGAAAAATATGAAGAAGCCAAGAAGGTGGAGGCTCAACTGGACAACATCATGAAACACACAATGGAATTGGAAGTCAAACCAACAGTTAGCAAGAAGCCTTTGATATTATCCAGACCTAAAGAGGAATGCTCGAATGAATTAGAAAATGTGGTAAAGATGGTACATAAGTTATCCGACAAGATAATAGATTTGGAGAAGGAAAAGGGGTCTAGTTCATCTAGAAAACCATTCAAACCTTTCTATAAGAAAAGGCAAGAAAATACGCAACCCCAACCATCATTAAACAACTCTAATGTATTGAATTTAAATTAAGTTGGCATGGATAATTTCTGCACTTTTCATCAAGAACATCACTCTGAAAAGAGTTTCCCACAATGGATTAGCTCATTGAATTTGGTTATGAACCAATTCTTATACTTACAGTTGATAGACCAAGAAGACCAAGAGGAATATCAAGCCCATGAACAGGAAAATCAGAATGAGGAAGCCATGATGGTATTATGGGATTCGGCACCTACTTTGGGATTAAATGAAGAAGAAGAGGTGGAGGAAATTCAAGTATCATCTGTGAATTATGGTACTAGAAGCAAAGGGATGGTTGAAAACCAAAGCATAATACTGCGTAAAGTAAGGCCAGTGAAAGAAAATATGAAAAGAAACAATGGCATAAATCAACCCCAGCCCAAAGTTACAAAAGAAACAACACCATTGATAAACAAGCAAGTAAAACCCACATAAAACAAATGTGATAGTGGTGAAAAGGGTATGGTAGATCATAGTATGGGATACAACATTGTGGAAGACATTAAGAAAACCAAAGCCAACATATCCTTGTTTTAATTATGTAATCTCCCACATTAGAGGAATAAACTGTTAGAAGCATTTAGCCCACAACCAAACAGTACAATAAAGACATTTGAGTCAGATACTGATATTAACGAAGTGAGCATTTGTCGAAAACCAAAATCTCAGACTTTTCCGTTCCTTTTAAATTTTGATATCTTTGATCATAATGTGCATAATTGCTTGGTAGATTCTAGAGCCTCTTCCAATTTTATGCCACTATCCATTTGTAAGAAAATCAATGGAAAACCTACAACATCCCCTTCTTAGATCATATAATTGGATAGAACAGTTGTTAAGCTTATAGGGAAAATGAAAACTGTACTCACTATATTGTCTGCAGATCCGAGGGTGTGTCAATTTATAGATATCATGGTGGTGGACATACTTGAAGCTTATGTCCTGATATTGAGTAGGACTGCTCTATGAAACTAAATGGCTATTTTTCCACAGATTGGTCCCATTTGTGGCTGCCATACTAGAATAGACAGAATCATATTAAAGTACTAAGAGAGCCTCACATGAAACAAAATGTAACCCAGTTAGAAGAAAAGAATGAACCGGTAAACTTCTCATCTTCAGTGTTGTGGAATTATTTCCGAGAAATTGAGCAACAAAACTATCAAATAGAACATGCTAGTCATGACTCAGACGAACAGTCCAATCTCCTTCGATTTTCACAAATTGATGATGTTGATTGTACTATAGTAGAATTGGTTACTAACTTATTAAAATCAGGAAATAAATTTTGGATTTTATATTTTGATGGTTCCAAAACACAAGAGGGATCAGGAGCCAAATGTGTTCTTGTTGATCCTAAAGGAAACAAACAATTTCTCTCTTGTAGGATAGAGTTTGAATGTACTAAAAACATAGCTGAATATGAAGCTCTAGTCCAAGGACGAAAAAGAGACATTGATTTAAATATCAAGAATTTAAAAGTCTTCGGTGACTCAAAAATAGTTGTCAGACAAATAAGAAACACAATTCATTGTCTGTCTCTGCACTTAAACGGTTATCAATTTGAAGTTTGGAATTTGATTTCACGATTTGATGATTTTAACATAAATGATATTCCCAGATTACAGAATGTTGTAGCTGATTTATTAGCTACTTCTTCTTTTAGATTAGTTCCAACAAATAATAAGTGATCTATTGTATTAATTTCCAGGCCATCAGTACCTGATAACATTATGAATCTAAGTTTGTTCGATGATGATGAATATATGATCACCTTCTTGACAAATGAAGATGCCTTCAAGGAGTCTATAATTGATGAAGAGGAACACCTGTTGGATTTGCAGAATAAGGACACAAGTAAAGGAAATTTTATGCCGAAAGGAGTAAGGACTCTTCAAGGATTGTTTGATTTATAGAATAAATTCAGAAGAACAGCCAATGTCAAGAAAAATAGCTCCTTGATGCAGCATGGGCTGGTAAACCTGGGTACAGAGGCAGAACCTAAATATGTTAATTTAGGAAAATGTTGTTCTCCTGGTGAAAGAAGTAAGTTTATCAAACTTTTTCGGAAATATAAAGATGTGTTTGCATGGACTTATGAAGATTTAAATATGTATGACACCTGAATCATACAGCATGTAATACCCATTAAGCCAGGTGTGAATCCATTTCAACAACAATTATGCAAGATGCATCCTACACTTGAACCATTGATACAAAAGTAGTTAAAGAAGTTGTTGGATGCTAAAATTATTTTTAAAGTTCTACAATCTGAATGGGTGGATAATCTAGTCCCCATAAGGAAGAAATCATGAGAGATATGATTATGTGTCAATTTCCAAAAATTGAATAGAGAATCGGACAAAGACAACTATCCAGTGCCACCAATGGAGCAAATTTTGTAGATGGTATCAATCTCGGAATTGTTCTCCCTCTTATATGGATTTTCTGGATATAATCAAGTGTTAGTGGCTAAGCAAGATTGACTCAAGACTACATTTCGTACTAAGTGGAGAACATTCGCATATAGGATAATGCCTTTTGGGGTAATGAATGCTAGAGCCACATTCCATAGGGCCGTGGATATTGCATTTCGAGGTTTAGTTGGCCACTGTGTTGTCATATATTTGGATGATGTAACAATTTTCTCTAAAAAAAGAGAAGACCATGTTTTCCATTTGAAGCGGATTTTTTATCGGTGTAGAAAATATGGTATATCTTTGAATCCAAAGAAGGGTTTTTTTGCAGTACTCGAAGGGAAAATGTTTGGACACATCATCTCCAAGAAGGGAATCTCAATAGATACAAAGAGAATTCAAGCCATAACTTAGATTCCCATGCCCCACAAAAAAAGGACTATGCAATTGTTTATGGGAATGATCAATTTTGTTTGAAGGTTTGTACCAGATTTTGCACAAATTGTAAAAACCTTTGAAACAAATGGTTAAGAAGAGTGTACAGTTCAAGTGGAATGATGTGGAGAAAGATGCATTCAAGGATATAATACTTCCATAGCTCATGTAGCTTCTTTGAGAAATCCATACTTTGAAAAGGATTTTATCTTATCCACATTTGCTTCAGATAATTCTCTCACAGCAGTGCTCACACAAAAGAGAGAACTAGGAGATAGGTATCCAATATATTTCATGAGCACCGGTTTACAAGGAGCTGAACTGAACTACCCAGCTGTGGATAAACAAGAATACGCTGTATTCAAGGCAGTAAAGTAGTTCATACCTTATATTTAAAAAAATAGAATGAAATTCAGATTACCACATTCGTCTTTCAGATCCTTATTTGTGCAAAAGGATTTGGGAGAAAGAAGAGGAAATTGGGTAACTGCATTACAAGAGTATGATCTAGAGTTCAAACCAACCACTATCATTAAAGGTCAAGGGTTGTGTAAGTTTCTCACTGAAATCCCAACTGAAGAGGACCGTGATTGGGAAAATGAGGCTGAATTGAATTCGACTGAACTATGTTCAATTTTTACTGTTCCTGAATCCTGGTATAGAGATTTAGTGCACTATATCCAACAAGGATATCTGCCAGAACATTGGAGTTCTAAGCAGACAAGGGCACTCCGATTAAAATCAACATCTTATCAGATAATTGATGGGGTACTCTTCAAAAAAAATTATGATGGAGTTTTTCTCATATGCCTTGAGAAAGAGGATGCAGATAAGGTGGTCAAGGAGTTGCATGATGGCCGTGTAGGGGGACATTATTCTGCAGATACCACTGCTCACAAAATATTAAAAGCTGGATACCACTGGCCCACTCTTTTCAAGGATGACCATGCTTATACTAGGAGTTCTGACGTATGTTAGAGGAGTGTTGGCAGATTTCTGAAAGCAGTAAAACCACTGCAACTAGTTTTTATATCAGAACCATTCGAGCAGTGGGGAATAGACATTATTGGAGAGATTAGTCCTAATTGTTCGCTGCAACATCGATATATCCTCACATCTACTGATTATTTCACACAATGGACATAAGAAGATCCTTTGCGTAAAGTGAATGAAGACGCAGTCATCATATTCCTACAAGAAAACATTGTAACCAGGTTTGGGGTTCCAATTTCCCTAGTTTTTTATAATGCAACTTACTTCTCATCTATTAAGTTAACTGCATTGCTTATGAAAGAGGAATCAAATTGCATTATTCAGCCAATTATTATCCCCAGGGAAATGGACTAGCAAAATCTACAAATAAAAACCTCATCCGAATTATAAAGAAAATAGTTATTGAGAGTTGGAGGAATTGGCATGTAGCTCTTCCTAATGCTTTATGGGAAGATAGAGTCACTCCAAAAAATTCTGTAGGAGTTTCTCCTTATACATTAGTCTACGGGAAAGAAGCTATACTCCCACCTAACATACTACTACCATCCTTGCAACTAGCCCAGGCCTCTCGCATTAGAGAAAATTTGAGGTCTAAAATGGGACTCCTAAGGAAAATAATAAAATAAGAGTTAAAATAATAAAATAATATTTATGAATTTTGGAGGAAAAAAGAAAAAAAATACTTTTTTTCTTTGTACTTTCAACATATCTCTATGTCATTTTACTCAAATTTTGAGTGGGAGCACTCGTTGGATGCAGAATTAAATTACACATCCAATGAGTACCCACACTGCATACTTTTGAGGTACCACATCCCACGAAAAATGATAACTACATAAAAAAACGTCTTACTTTCAAAAGCGACATGTTTTTTTATGTATTTCTCATTTTTCATGGGGTGGGGTCCCTTTGAAGTATGCAGTGTGAGTACTCATTGGATGAGTAATTTAATTTTTGGATTGAACGAGTGCTCCTGCTCGAAATTTGAGTAAAATGACATGGAGATATGTTGAAAATATGAATTAAAAAAAATAGTTTTTTAATGTCAAATATGCCAACTCAACCATTATGGTCGACTCTTTTCTTGAAATTCTATTGGTTCTTGAATTTAATGGCTTGTTTTCTTATGAGGTGGATCGTTTTCTTATAAGGCCCATTTTACACCCCAAATTTGCTCTAATGAGGATCAAGTAGTGAAATCCTACAGTAACGAATCAATACCCTGTCGAAACTCGAAGAATCACGACAAAAGGCAAAGGATAGATTCAATCACCACCAAGATATTGTCAAAAGATGGTTTGATAAATGAAAGTCTGGTAAGAGAAGTTTTGAGGTAGGAGACTTGGTTTGAAAGTGGGATCACCCACATGAACAAAAGGGGAAAATATGAAATTTCAACAATTATGGATTGGCCCTTCAACATATAAACTGCAAGATTTAAAAAGGTAGGAGGAAAATATCCATGTCAATGGCCTTGCTCTTAAACATTAATTCACATAGGTTTAGGAACCCCTATTGTATATAAATAAACTTTTTCTTTTCTTTATATTTACTAGTTTATTATTTTCTAAATTGATCGGTTTTAGTTTGTTTTGTTTTCCCATTTGATCAGCTTTATTTTTTTGGGGCTTATTGGTTGGTTTTCTTTATTTTTATTTTTAAATAATCCCCGAATCAACATTTTGATGTGTGTAAAATGGGAATATGAGAAATCTCACGGTCATCACCAAAGAATCAGGATGAGTTATAGAAAAGGAATTCCTTTGTATAACATTGTCATTTATGATTTTAATTGTTGCCCATTTCTAGAAAGGGAAGCCCACTTCATGTTCATGATTGATTCATTATAAACCTTGAAAAAATAACCAAGACCCATGAATTCCGAATTACTATCTTGGGGCTTCATCCATTCACACATAATAACCAGCTTAGGCATCCTGCTACAACAGACGCACGGAAAGGAAACAAGTCTTACAGATGTATGGCAATTAAAATGATCCCATGCTACAAATTGGAAGCCAAGAGGCTTATAAAGAAGAGTCAAATTACGAAAAGCTTCATCTCCATCAAAGAAATGGTTTTGAATATATACATATCCAATCAAGAAGATCACCCAAGACAAACAGGCTAGGAAATGTTCTTCTCCGTCCGTGAGCATGAAAAACAAATGAATTTCTCACTCACACAAAAGGACATTATGGATGGAAGAACGCACGCCAAATTCTGAAGATTGAAGAAAGCTATCAAAGAAGACTCGGACTATAAAATCTCATCAAAAGAAAGCAACTAAAAGAATGCTTATAGCATGGAAATGAGGAACAAATGAATACATCTATCTGATTTTGTTATGATCCTGTGGAGTCATAGGTAGTGGAAACCGAAAGATGGAACTAAAAATGAATTCCATGCTATGGCCTCAGGAGAGTTGTCAAGAAATCCGTTCTAGGTTACCTTATATCCTGAAACAAATGACCAACATGATGCAATAAATATTACCTCTATGTATTGAATAGTGGCCCTTAAAGAAAAAAAAAGAAAGAAATAATGCAAGCATTGTTTTACAGTTAGGATCAATAACATACAAACACTCCTGAGTTTCAAAAGAAATTGTTCAGAGATCTGTGTTCACTAGCCAGTTGCCAATTGTTGCTGCTACAACCTAATCCCCAATTTTTTCTTAAAATTGTAGGGCCCCTCCTTCTATTTTTAGTATTCTTAGAGTTCAACTTGTCTTAGAAAAGTTCACCTTCGACACTTAGAGTCTTTTCCTGAAAATCAAGCAAAGAAGGCAATTTTTGACTAAGTGGTCAGAGCTACTCAGTGCGTTGAGCCGACACGATCGGAAATACTCGGCGAGTGCCACCGAAACCATGGAGTATTTTCACGGTCCCGCCGAAACACTTAGAGTATTTCTTATTGTGCTTTTGGTCGGAGGAAAGGAGTGAGTCATGCCGATCATTTCGGCGTTAAAATATTAGAGATGCTGAAAAGGATTGGTGTTAAAATGCCATTTAGGCTGAAAAGCACCAGGGAAAATAAAATCAACAAAGAATTATTAAGGCCACGACACGCTTCGGAGCAACTCAGCGAGTGGTGCTGAAACGGTCGCTGGAAAAACTTGAGACTTGTCGATGAAGAGTTTGTGACGAGCGTCGATACATGAATACAAAATAAAAATGTAAAGTTTGGAGAAACTCAGTAAGTATCGCCGAAGAAATTCACTAGATGACACCAAAACATTCGCAGCAACTCTGCAAGAAGCACCAACCTTCTTCGGCGAAAAGTTGCCAGATGAAGCCAACATCGATGCAAGTTTGTAAAAAGCCGCTGACACCTTCCGCTTCAACTAAGCGAGTCATGCTGAAATGGTTGGCGATGAAATATTTTCAGCAATGACGCAGGAAAAAGGATTTCCACATCAAAACGGGGGGTTGGTCATTAATGACCCCACCAACCCCTCCCGCTCATTTGTATTTATTGTTAGGGGTTTTAAAAAACTATATATAGGTAAGAAATCCTTTGTTTATCATATCGCAAACGCGGTTATAACGATTTCTCCTCCACCACTCACCGGATGCCAAGCATCCCAATGTCGTTGAACTCGACTTCGTAGCCACTTTGCAATTGACAGGTAGGTCGCCTCATACCTTCATGTTCCATTTTAAGTTTACTTTCTTATTTTCTTTTGAGAATTTTTTGGTTTCCTATAAGACATCAGTTTTTCCTTGCCGCAGGTTTATCCACGTTGCTCTGACCTTTTAGGGAAAACCATTTTGTGGGTTTAGAGTTTCTCCTATTCTGAGAGTCGCCCTACCACACTCTAACCACCTAGTTGCACCCTCCGATAAACCCTATTTCCTTTCAGTTAGCATAACCACATATGGGGAATGATTTTTTTTGCCACGAATGGTTTTTTCACCATAGGTTGTCCATTCCAACAGGTCCAATCGTTTTTTTTTCCTTTAGGGAAAAGTGGAGGTTTCATATTTCATGCAATATAGTAGAGCCTATCCTTAAATGCAAAAGACTTCGGTGGATGGAGGAAACGACTTACAGGCAGGGTCGAATTTACAGGGAAGGTTCTATTGAACTTACACATGATAAAACACCCTACACACATAATGGTAGCTTTTGAAACAATTGTCGGTTTAGTACAGTGGACTTTTGCAGCCATGAAACCAACTTCCCATGAAATCAAATTAACCTGCAAAGAGAACGCTCTTCTTTCATATGGTGTGGTTGTGTATTTCCTTTTTGAGCTACTCATAACTTTTACCCTTCCAACCATGACAAGAAATTGGTTTTAGCCATTTTTTTTTTTCGGCTGTGGACAGTGAAGCCGTTCAGTCTATTAGAACCCCGCACGAAACTTCCCATGTAGACTTTTTCAGTGACAAGTTTTTCCCATAATGGTTATCCCTAGAAAGTTAGTGGTTTTGATTTTATAATCCCACAAGTTTTGACAAAATCCATCATAAGTTTATATACGGACTTGCAAAGAAACATTGTTTTAGTAACCCGAAAGTTATTTTATCGAATCATCAAAAGCATGAATATTGTGGTTGACTAAAATTAATGGAAATATTTGGAAAGGATATATTTGAAATGATGTCTCATACATTTTTGGTTGCGTATTAATTTCCACACACCTACATACCGCTGAAGCAGAGAAAACCTTAGCAACATATGTGTGGCAGCGTGGAAGTATTCAATTGCTTGACTCAGTTTGTGTGCTATAAAGTTTCTACATTACCTTTTTGTAAGATTTGTTTATACATTGATCCCAATGTCTTGTAGTATTCAGAAATGCAGAGATGAACCAGTAAGCGAAAGTCTAAGATAGTTGAATCTAAGTCAGACGTAGAAGTGGTGATTGACACCCCAATGGAGACTATGTTCGAAGATACCAGAGCAGTAATGGGAGGCACCCCAGAATATAGGTGGGGAGAACTATATCAGATAATTCGAGACCATAACATACCTAAGGCATCTCTCGAAGAGATGGATTTACACCAAAACATTAAGCAATCAGGCCTCACCAAAGCAGCCACACGCCCGAAACTTTTTCCTTGCTCAAAATTTATCGGATGGATCCTGCCCTATGTGGATGTTGGTGCAAGGATCATTTCTAACACGAAAGGGGAAGGATTTTCATATTTCCATCCAAGACACATAACAACACCATATAAATTTCTACCACCTAAGGTCTTGATGATCGAATATTGGATCAGGGGTGTAAACATGGACCATTTCGATTATGTTAATAAAAATGGTAATCCCTGAGAAAAAACTAAGGTAGGAAGCAAGTGGGGAGTATGATACTCAAAGCTGGAGAACCCCATTCAGGATTATAGATTTAATGCTAAGAAGAATTTTCGGGAGCCCAAATGGAAGCATCTACAAGATAAATTCAGTACCCTTGATTTATCACATAGCCTTCCACGACACTATGTTTTACTGGGAGTACATCATCTCAAATAACCTAGAATCAACAATAGCAGTATCGTAGGGAGGATTAACTCAGAATAAAGTAGAATTTTACATGTCCTCCTATCTTATGGACTACATACTGGTTAAGTACCCGTTTCCTAAGCTGAGGTGTATATGGAATCAGGTTGAATCTCCTGTCCATGTGGCTTATCGTATCACATGGGCCCACAAATATGCGAGCCAATACAAACTCATCTGTGAAGAGTTGATCATTCCCCTTTAATGGTTAATTTTCAATGAGGAACCAATCTGCTATCTGAAAATGCAATGGCAGTAATAAATGAATACGAGGATTATTATTTTCACAAGAAGGAACCTATATCAGAATGTATGGGTGTTCTAGAGCTCCATCTCTAATTCCAAAGTATGTAACAGACTTTGTAGTCCACAAAGAGGTCATAAGGTAGGTATTCATTAATGGGATTGGAAGTTATTTGCATGATAATAAGAAGGCCTCCTTCCGAGCATTACCCTTTTGTATCAGGGCCTACAAATTTTCCAAGGTTAAAGGTGTCAAAGCTTTCATAAAGGATATAGAAGCATTCCATTTTTGGGAGAATAGTTTCGCAAGAAATGAAAGCGATAAGAAGGTTGTTGATCATTGTGTGTCAATTAAGATACATTATGAATATGGAGATTACTTCAACAAGGATGAGGAAGTGTTATAATAGCTTTTAAGGTAGTTTTGGATCTACTTTAAAACATCTATATTACTATGAAGTAGGTGAATCTTCAATTTCAGAAATCCACTATCATTTATCAGCCCCTAACACATTTAAAATCATGAATTCAAAGAGAATTGAATTGTTTCATATTATGCTAAAGAAGAAGATACATACTTGCAATCTATTTTGATGTGAATCCTTTCTCCTTTTCCATGATCTATCCTTTCTCCACCCTTGCCTTTGATGAAGGTTCCAAGTTTTCTAATCCTCCAAATATCTCCAACATGCCTTTTCTCTCCCTTTTGCCTCTTCCTACCATGCCCAAAATTACTCTGTTTTATAGCATTGGGAAATGGGCTCTCAAGCTTCTCTTTTCAATGTGGGATAATTCCTTTTCATGATTTTTGATTAAAAACCCACTTTCCATAGTATTTTTAGGCTTTTTTCACAAATTTAGCATATTTAAGTATAATTAATTCAATCTTGTTCATTTCTTCTCACGGTTGACTGATGGAGACTAGATTTCAGCCTTCAATTGAGTAGTTCAATCACTGAACCTTGTATCTTTAGGATCCTTCTTTATTCACTCAATCCTTCCAGTTATGGAAGTAGTGATTAGATCAGAGAGGACTGTTCTCTTATGTACTTGTCTTTTGTCTTCATGTTGCGGGCGCATAGTAAAAATATGCTTCTTCCTTCACTTGGTTAAGGGTGTTAATTTGACTGTTGACAGATGCCCCCTAATGTGTGAGTTCCAAAGTAGAGATAAGGGCCGAAATACATTATCAAAACTGATACTCTTCATATTGATACTCTTTATTGATCAAAGAAAGGATGAGGAAAGGATAAGCTCACGGGAGCAGGATTCAAAGAAACACCTATAAGTCAAACATAGCAATTTGTAAAATATATGATATCTTCCTGAGGAAAGCATACCCATGCTTAGTACTAAACAAGTATGGCCACGATCAATACACAATGAATCCATGTCAAACGTAAAATTTTCAGAAGTGTAAACATGCACTTTGATGAGTGTGAAAAAAAAAGGTCTTCATCGAACTTCTGACATGGTAGTTTAATCTTGCGCAACTCAGGCAGTGCATCGATGAGTGATACAACTAATTTTCCCAAGGTCTTCAATACAAATCAACGATAGTACGAGTTTATATCATGCGAATAAATGAATTGATGTCAAGCATAATAAAATACCATCTGATTACCTCTCATTGATGTATACCATTAACAAATGCAAAGAGACCCACCAATAACGATGATGGAATATAAGGTATTGAGTAAAAAC
This sequence comes from Larix kaempferi, assembly GCA_027924585.1. Taxonomy (NCBI): domain Eukaryota; kingdom Viridiplantae; phylum Streptophyta; class Pinopsida; order Pinales; family Pinaceae; genus Larix; species Larix kaempferi. The sequence goes on along the minus strand of BSBM01002575.1, from coordinate 67,814 downwards.
TAGCAAGTGCAAATAGATGTTCTGAAGTCGAACACTTGTAGAATCAAATAATCAGGGGCCATTAATGTATACCCACTGTCATTTGCAAGGAAACCTGCCACTGATGACTGTAAGATCCAAGGTACTCCTAGGTTTCTAGATCCGTTTCCTATATGATGGTTTGCTGTCAATAGGAACAGATCCATCGGAAAGAAGGCATTAATGCATCCCACATCAACTGATACAAAAAAAATCAATAGTCTGATATAATTTGATAGAACTGTGAGATCCAACACTGTATACTAACACAAGGAAGGCCGACTTGATTGGTCAGGAATATTTGAGAAATGGATGACATAGTTTGAAATTGCATTGAACACATAACACCAAACAGAATGGACACTTGGAAACATAGGACTTTGAGTAACCGACCTTAATGAAATCCTCCAATGCCAGATGCATTAACGAAAGTTCCATTGGTGACGAGAAGGATAATCCATCGGTGGAGATCTGTTCAAAATAATGGTACAATTTCCTAAGGAAAATGTAGATGGTGTACAGACTGTGGCTACCAAATTATGTGCCATGTTCAAGGGCGAAAAGGACTGCCTGTTTCCATGTTCTTCAATGATATAGTATGAAATGATCCAATTCTCCCTCTTTTTGGATTTTTGTGTTTTCCAATTTTTTTAACCTTTTTCATTTATTAGCTTCAAAAAAGAATAAAGCATGCTATGATACATTAGAGGAAATGAGTGTCTCAAGGGCATACGCCTAATTCCAAGGGAATGGGTCAGGCCAAGGAAAAGATACATATTGCAAACAAGGGTTGAGCTAGTTATGTACACTCTTACAGATGTTTCCTCCATGGGTATGGGTCAAATATACAGAAGCAATGGTTTATATGCATCATGTAACAAAAAGTGACTGCAAAGGAAAATAAGAAACATAAGAAATAAGCAACGAAGTAGTTTGAACGGATGTTCAAGTGGATATTTTAACACATGATTATGTAAAATGACAAAAAATTGGGATCCCATCAGGATATGGTTAGAAATGTATGAAAGAGAAATATGTGGTCTCAAACTCCAAGTCATGATGGGACTAATAGGGCTCTCGAGCCTATGAGAATAACTCAGCATGGGCACCACAATGGAAATGGGGTGCTGACTAGGGTGTCCCATGTTCACTAGGCTCTTCTGTCAAAATGGTGGAAAATACATATATGAAGGGCTAACTCACAAATTTCCAACAGGTGCAACCCTATGGCAAGTTTGGGTTGCAAAATGTTCAAATGCATCTTCACAAAGGGATAGCCTATACCTATATGCAAGCTTCCAAATATAGCATATAAAATCTAGGAACATGCAAATCATGCTCCTATACTTGGATATATTTAATCCAATTATGCTCCCAGTGGCCCCACAAAATATGTCCTTAGGTCGGTGCAACCAAATGTTCACAACTTCAGGGATATCTTCATTTGATGGTAAAATGTAATCCAAGAAATCATGTGAGCTGGGATATCTCACAGCCCAAATGGGCCAAGTAACCGAATCATATTCCTCCATCAAGGGAATATTTTGATATGAATCTACCAAAGCTATTCGAGTAACTTGGTATGAAAATTCTATGGTAGATAGGGGTGATCCAAATGCTTGCCAAAATTTAAATGACATTACACAAGCTCAGGTCCCTTCATCTACTATGGTTCAACAAATGTTCTTACCATGAGTCATTACTTTAATCTGAAAAGCAACTTCAAAACGATCCTACATATTGAATGGTCTATGTCTAATGTGATCGAAGTCGCATCGGAAGGATAAACAGCACCAATTGTAAACAATAGTTCCTTTCTTTACACAGGACGACATTGCAATACCTCCAAGGCCGAGATGGCACATGGTACTTGACCTAGGTCCTCAAGAACATTACTGTTCTGAGGAGATCGCGTGTTAGGATTATGCATTGTTCTACATACAACACCTTTGTGGGGGTGTGGTACTAAGTCTATGGATGGTTTCTGAATGTAGAGACAAGAACTTGGCTGTGATACCGATTGATCTGATGTACTAGGAGGGACATAATAAGAATCAATTCTTGTTTGAATGTTCACCTCATGATCACACATGAAGACATTGGCATTTGGATCATTGCCTCCTTGCGGGGGGGTTGGCTAGTTTTCCCTTGGTAGGGGTATCGGTGTCAAAATATTGGGTTGTTGTTTCCCACTGCATTGAATCATGTTCGGTGCTTCTCTTTTCCCATAGTTAGCATTGTGATTACTCTTGTACTTTTTCTTCTTTTCCCTAAGGTCTTCAGATTGGACTATAAGGATTTCAGAATTATGGGAAGGATTAGCACTTTGCTTACCCTTATACTTCTTCCTATTTCCTCTAAGGTATATGGATGAGACTATAAGGATGTCAAAAGTGTTGGAAGGATTAGCAAGTTGCTGCATTGCCTGACCAGTTGTGGGTTGTGAATTCTGAATAGAAACTTGTCCCAAATGTTGGGTAATCTGTTCAAGTTGGTTGACAGAATCCACCATACCATTGGCATGAGGTCCATGTGGTGGCCTAGCTAGATCAAATGTAGGTTTTGCAAGTTGTTTCCAAAAAGATTGGTTACTTCCTGGAACCTGACCACTCCATTGCGGAATGGGGTTAATGGTTGGATTTCCCCCTTGTGGGGTTAGGCCCCAAAAATATTGGTTACTTTCTAGAACCTGACCACTTCATTGATGTGGTCCTTGGGTGTGATAAGAATTCCAAGGTGGGTTTCCTCTTTGAGGAGACTGACCCCAAAAATATTGGGTACTTCCTAGAACATGACCAATAGGTGGATTGCCTCCTTGCGGAGGTGGGGCCCAAGAATATTGGTTACTTCCTAAATCCCAACCACCCCATGGCGATTGTCCTCGGGATTGAAAATCATTGAAAGGTTGATTGCCTCCTTGCAAAGGTGGCATCCAAAAAGATTGGTTACTTCCTGAATGTTGTCCATGCTATGTTGGAATAGGATGGATGGATGGATTTCCCCCTTGCGGAGGCAAGCCCCAAAAATATTGGTTACTTTCTGAAATATGACCAAACCATTCATTTCCTTGGTTTAGATAATCATTCCAATATTGATTTCCTCCTTCCAAAGGTGGGCCCCAAGAATATTGGATACTCCCTGAAACCTCCCCACTCCATTGTGGAACGAGGTTGATAGGTGGATTTCCCCTAGGAATTGTGCTAGGATAAGTTGGAGGATAACTCCCTGGGGAATTTCCACTAATTTGTGGAGCATAACCCCAAATGGAATAAATGTTCCATGGTTCATTGCTTCTGCCAAGAATATTACCATTCCATGGTGAAGGATTTCCCCCAGAAGTAGAACTTGGAAAAATGTTAGGTATACCAAGAGGATTTTTGTTTACTCCTTGATTGCTTTTACCTTGAGTAGCCAAACCATATGGAAAATCCAAATTTGGTAAGGCACATGCCACAGTAGGGATTTCTACAGAGGAAGTGGATGTACTTCCAGCATTGGAACCCGAAACTGTGCCAACTGGCATGGAAATGCTAGTTGAACTTGTGCTAATGGAAGGCATACTAACTGTTGGGATTGATGTAGAGGCCAAATTGGAAGTATTTCTACCTCCAACAACTTTTTGAGGTTGCGATGATGTAGTCACTTGTGCTCCTGATGAATCCATAGGGTCAATTGTGGGATTTTGCATATTAGTCCAATATCCAAAAAGAGGATTGATGTAATCAAGTGGCTCACTGATGTGAAGTACCACTGGTTCTGAAATATTTGTCAAAGGTGGGTTTACCTGAGTAGCTGTATTTTTCTATAGTGTTTCAATTTCAAATGGAGCAAGATTATCAACAATGTCTGTGTTTTCCTTGGTAGGTAATGTTTCAATATTTGTTTGATGTTGTTCTTCTCTATTGTTGTTAATTGAATCTAGAAGTTGTTCAGTTTCCAAAGATTGGGTGTTTTGTATCCGTCTGCACGATGTAGTGGGGCCTTTAGTTTCTGGTGACTCCCCTCGCTGCTACCATGATCTGTGGATTAGGAGAGTAGACACTTTGAATAACTTGATAAAAGGATGTGTTTAAAAATATTTTGATAAAAAAATAGAATCAAACAATCCTAAGGCAGTCTAGACTCAAAAAAAATAAAAAAGTGTCCACACAGTAAAAAGCCATATAGATCCAAGCAAGCAAACTACTTTTTCAAAGAGCCGAAGCTCAGTGAAAAGGTGGATTAGAGGGCCTTCTAAAACTAGTAGTTGTTGAGGTATATGAGGCCTCAAACAATTGCTAGCATTGAAGGTATGAGAAACAGTTATAATAAAATTTAATCATCGGGGGTGCAAGTGTTGGTTCCTGACCAATCACCCTCCTAAGGAGTAAAATATTCAAAGCATGTCTCAGGTATTGTCATAGTTCCCCACATACAATAGCCTATGTGATATCCTAGGAAGAGAAACTAAAGCTACCACTTCACAATCAACGGTCGGGAGGAATAGTTGTAAGTCGAGGACAACTCTCATAACTAGGTACTCTAGAAAAGTGATGTCACCCCAAGGAATTGTCACTTCATATAGAATTCCTTCATGAGCTCATGTCCCACTAAAAAATCAAGAGGGGGGAACCACCCTTACTTATCCAGATTGACCTCGTGCTTAACATGTGTGTTAGAAGCACTTTCCCGACAAGTGTTTTTTGCTACTAATGGATTTAAACTCTCAGTAATCAATGCTAGTTTCAAAATTTTTGCATCCCAGGAGTGTTAACTCTCCAAACCTAATACAAGGCACTAACCTATTCTTATTGGTGATATGAAAATCAAATGTTGGTCAGTTTTTAGATCAAACGCCAATTTTTAATGGTAGTTTTCTTAGTTTTAGGAGTAGAAGTGAAACTGGTGTTGTGTTGAATCAAAAAACATGAACCAAATAATGCAATATGCTCACTACTCTACCTTTTCAATTCGATGAATATTCTAGACTAATGAAAGGTTAGAGGTTCATGTGTGTCTTTCAAACATGCAAAATGTTTTGGTAGTTCTTGTATCTTTATGCACAGTTCTTCTGAAATATGGATACTAATTGATTTCAAAGATCATTATAAACCAAACATATATCTTAGTGGAAAATGAATCTAATTCTATTACATGGGGGATCTATGTTTCGCATTTGCAAGGACACCCGAGAGTGCAAGCAAAGAGGATATGCTGATCCCTTTGGAATGCTTATGAATTAAATTCTAGACTCTTACACTTGAGATCCACTTTCTCATTCACAATATCGCACAAAGGCCCAAGTGAAGAGGATACGGTGGCTCAAAAGAACAATGCTTGAAAAATCAAATCCTATACTGTTACACTTGAGATCCACGTTCTAATTCACAAGATTGCACGAAGGCCCAAGTGAAGAGGATATGGTGGCTCGAAAATAAGATGCTTAAAAAATCAAATCCTAGATTGTTACACTTGAGATCCACTTTCTCATTCACAAGATTTTCCAAAGGCCCAAGTGAAGAGGATACGGTGGCTCAGACACAACTTATCACAAGAAAATTGAGATCCAAATCTACAACTTCCTCTAATCGTGCAGGATTATAATGAAAATACTTGTAGATCGAAAACAAAATTTGACTAATTAAATCTTGTTTTTGCTTTTGGAAGAAAATTGTTTTCAAAATAACTAAAAGTGTGATGTTCTAATTTTATTTTTTTCAATGCAAATATCTTTTTGAAATGTGTTTAAATGATATTTTAAAATGTTATAACTGATATTTGGTGTCATGTTTCAAATAAACAATTTCATGAGATCCAACAGTTAAAGGGTCTTAAGGTTCTTCAAACAAATATTGATATTTCTTCAATTTTTGTGATTTGCAAACTCTTAAATGAATTAAAAAAATTTATATATCAGTCCTAATACTATGCAATCAGGGATCCAACAACAACATATAACTTTAAGCAAATGAATCTACCACAAATTTAAGAAAATTTTGAAATAAATGTCAATTTGGGCCATTTTTGGAGGTTTTTGGTAAGAAATTCCAAATATAAGGAGCTCAAACCCTCCCAAATTTTCCTTAAATAGTGTTAAAATGATCCTAAGAATTTTTAAAATCTTTGTGAAGTTTTGTGAGTACAAAAAGAAATCCTCAAAGTGCCCTAAAACAATGAAAATTCAAAACTAGGTGTCTTTAAAAGGTTCTTCATGTTTTTGTTTTTTAATTTTTGTTATTTGCAAATTATGAAAGGAGTCAAAATTGTTTCAAATATCAGTCCCAATACTATCCAATCAGGGACCTAATGGAAAAATATGTATTTAAGCAAGTGGATCTAACACCAATTTAAAAAAAAAAATTGGAAAGAAATGACAATTTGGGTTATTTTTAGTGGTTTTGGGAGGAAAATTGCCAATCTAAAGATCCTAACCCAAACTCTTCAAAAATTTTCAAATTTAGTGATAAAATAATATTAAAAGATTTAGAATCCTTAATAAGGTCTGAAAATGAAAAAATATAGGCACCAAATAGCGCCAAAGCAAAGAGATCTCAAAACTAGTTCAATAATTCATGCAAATCTGAAACAAGGAGGCTTTGAAGCTTACAAAAGTTTGAAAATATCCCAAATATTTTTTCTAAGGAGGATCAAAATGAGGTATGCACTTTGATATCAAGGATTCCTAAGCCCATAGAATAAGAAAAGATCAGCAAAACAAAGGAATTGGGCACAAATATCAAGAAAAACCTTCAATGCACTTCTAACAAAGGAAGGTCATATCTAGCTTCATCTTTGAAGTTTTTGAGAGTGTAGGAGTGGACATAGGCTCGTTTTGAGCCTATAAACGTACAACATAGGTTCTTGAAGGGATATTAAGGCATTATTAGAGTATATCTAAAAGTTTAGAACACCAAAAATGAATAAATTTTCAAGAAAAACCCTTCAATGCACTCTCTATCAAAGGAGGCTGAAATCTAGCTTCATCTTTGATGTTTTTGGGAGTGTAGAAGTGGATCTAGGCCAGTTTGGAGCCTATAAACCTGTAGCATAGGTTATTGAATGGATATTAAGGCAAATATGTAGTAGATATGAAAAGTTAGAACACTTGTAAGCACGGGATAGATCCATAGTAAGTGCGGAAGCCGACAGGTGCGAAAGGGTCATTCTACGGAAAAAGGACTTTCGTTGTTTTTGCGGAAGCATAAGATATGTTAGATTAGTCAAGTCAGCCATGTGGACCACTTTGTAATAGAATAGAAGAATATAAATAGAGTAGGATTATAAGCCTAAAGGCATCGAAGTTTTGGAGATTCATCCTATCTTTTGGGTTCATTCTGTATCTGCGATATGATGACTTGACAGTTTCTACAAGGTTTTGATGAATGAATGAGGATGTTCGGTTATGATATGAATTTTGTTGTTGTGCAATGATATGATGATGAATAATGGGTTATGTGAATATTTTTTGTTGGTTGATGCGAATATGTTGTTGAGTATGTCCTAAATGTATGTTTTAGAGACTCTGAATGATTTATGATGCGAATGAATAGTTAATAATATGTTATGAATGCGATAATCTCTGGTTTGTGCGAAGGTAATGTGCGCATATCCTCTACACAACTGCAGAAGCTTGGTTCCAGTAGCCCTCTTATCCACCTCGGGTGAGATTGCACTTGCTCTACAAGTGTGGTTGGAAAGGCTTACACATTTCCGGGTCATTGTATGAGGGAGTTAGGTTGATAGTTTGTTGGTGATAATGCACAGTGAACCCCTGTTGATAGACTCTGCATCAACAATACCAAAAATGAGAAATTTGGAAGAAAAATAAAAAAATTTCAAGAAAAATCAACTAGTATGGTCGTCAATTTGATAATAGCTTTTAAGGTAGTATTGGATATACTTTAAAACATATATATTACTATGAAATATATGAATCTTGAATATCATAAATCCACGATCATTTATCAGCCCCTAACACATTTAAAATCATGACTTATAAGAGAATTGAATTGTCTCATATTATGCTAAAGAAGAAGATACATACTTGCAATCTAGCTTGGTGTGCATCCTTTCTCCTTTTCCATGAGATATCCTTTCTCCAACCTTTCCTCTGACGAAGATTCGAAGATTTCTAATCCTCCAAATATATCCACCATGCCTTTTCTCTTCCTTTTGCCTCTTCCTACCATGCCCCAAATTCCTTTTGTTTTATAGCATTGGGAAATTGGCTCTCAAGTTTCTCTTTTCAATGTGGGATAATTCATTTTCATGATTTTTTATTAAAAACTTAATTTCCATAGTATTTTTAGGATTTGTCACAACTTTAGCATATTTAAGTACAATTAATGCAATATTGTGTATTTATTCTCACGGTTGACTGATGGAGACTAGATTTGAGAATTCAATTGAGTAGTTCAATCATTGAACCTTGTCTCTTTAGGCTCTTTCCTTATTCACTAAATCCTTCCAGTTATGGAAGTAGTGATTATATTAGAGAGGACTATTCTCTTCTGTACTTGTCTTATGTCTTCATGTTGTAGGCGCATAGTAAAAATATGATTCTTCCTTCACTTGGTTAAGGGTGTTAATTTGATTATTAACAAAGTGTACAGAAGAGAAAGAAATATGACTGAGCTGAGAAAACATTTTGTTCAGAGAAGTGGCGCCGACTCTAGCAAAACTGTCAGTGCTACAATGGAGGCAAAATTGCAGAAGGAAAAAGGAGAGGCTATATGGCTACAAGTGGAAGAAGCGGAGAAAAAGCTGAAGGAAGAAGCAAAGAGGAAGAAAGAAGAGGAGGATGAAAAGTTGCAAAGAGAAGAAGAAGAGCGACAAAGAAAATAAGAGGAGGAAAAAATGCAAGAGGAAGTTGTGGAAAGCATGGAAACTCAAGGTGAAGCTCAAATATACAACAAATGAACATAGACCCACCTAAAGTATCAGGTGTCATGTTGACCATAAGTCACCTCCCACCTAGAGAAATCGGGCTTACACCTTTCACTTTGTTAAAGCAACATAGTGTGGCCAAATTGGACACAATTATTTTTTATTCAGGGAGAAAGACCATCACAAGGAGGATAGAGAAGAGATTGAAAGCGAGTGCCCATCCTGATGTTGTCACTGTCTAGGAAAACACGATCATGGAGGGTACTCATAGAGACCCTAAATTCACATCTTATGTAAGTATAACAGTTCTACAAGCAAGTGCCAATAACATTGACAGGCTATTGAATGATATCAAGTGCAACAAGGGAAATATGTTGAAGTTAAAGGATAACTTGGTAAAGGCACATGGAGAAGGTATAGAGTTGAAAAGGAAGTATGAGGCCATAATCACAGAAAAGGACAAACTACTTTCTAACTATTAGGTCCTGGATGCAAAGAAATATGCAATGACGGTTCAGTTAATGATAATGGAGGGCGAGAAAAGCGAGTTTGAAGCCCGCATCAATGAATTGGAAACAAGAGAGTCAGCCCCAAAGTAGCAAGTCAAATAATTGGAAGCTCAGCTGGAAGAATTGGTTAAAGAAAAGGAATCTATGATAGAACAGATGGAGTTGGAAAATAGTAAGGAGAAATACATGACTCCTTTCCATGAGCAGTCATGTAACATTCAGGAGAAAATATGTCACTCACAGGAATTGATCACTGAGGAGGTATACAAGATGAAAATAATGATAGTGAGGATGAAAGAGATTGGTGTAGAATCGATGAGGATCAGGCAAAGATTAGTGAACACTGCAACTAATATTAAGAAGCAAATGACGTGGAGAGAAGGGAAATCAGATTTCCCTGATCACTTGCCTCAAAAGACAAATGAAGACTCGAATTTGGACATAGGTCTTCTTGAGTTTTGCAGAAAAGATGGCAAGAGGATAAACAATGAAATATATAAAACTATCAAGAAGTGTGTAGGTTTCTACCAGAAGATTCATCGGATTCATGAAAAATGTCAGCTTGCTATACCTCCAACTTTGGATGAGCTTCCTCACAGGGACCGACATTTGATGGAGTTGCAAAACGCGTTGAAGGATGACCTAGACTACATTAAAAAACTAGACTTGTTGACAGGACAAGATCTCCATTAATACATCTGGCAAGCATCCATCAATGCTTATTTTCTGGAGGACAACAACGCAGTAGCAACAGAAGGAGTGAAAAGTGTGGAAAGAGAGTCGTCGCATCATGAGACAGCTTTGAAAGTATTGGAACCCACACAATGTAACATTATGTCTAAAGATACTGACATGTAGGCCAAATATATCTCTAATCTAGAAAGGCCAGTTGGAAATTAATATTTTGTATTTTATTGTAATATTCTTTGTGCAAACACTAAAGGACGAATTTTGCGAATCGAAAGGTTAGGGTAGGTAAACCAAACAACCATATGGAGACAATTTTTCTTAATATAAATATATGGTGAGAAGGCTTGTAAAAGGAATTTTGGCTGGTTAATTAGATGTTGGAAGCATTTTGTAAAAGAACTATTTCTTTCCTAGTGAGAAAGATTGATTCGCTAGGGAAAATCTTGCACTAATGTTTGCCTGGAACGTGTGATTGTTGGAACAAAATTTTTTATTTTCTACTTATATCATACTGTGAGATCTTTCTAATTTTGTCGAACTATTTCAATGATGATGAATGGTTTCTTTATTTCATGCAAATGTTTATATGTAACAGAGTAATAAATTGCTTTAATAAAAATCAGAGCTATCTTTTATAATTTCTATTGGAAATGTGAATGTTTATTTTAATGTCTATCTGTCAAATTTACCTAAACATTTCAGCTTATTACTCACTTTAAATTTTCTCCCTGTGGGGATAGGATAGTTAGTTTAGATAATAAATAAATGAATTTATTGGGGAGGAGTGATAAGACGGGAGGTAAGAACCTACGCATCACTTACCGAGGCTTCTGCCTGTCAGTTATAGATTAAATGCATTAATAGGGCACTTGCATTTCATAACTTAAATTAAAATTATATAAACGATGGACCAGGACGCAACGGTTAAACTTTTAAAACAAACACCCTAATGATAGCCAGACCATAAATCGGACAGATTCCCTACACCAAATGATGAACGATATAATTGGGATTATTTACCGTGGAGAATCCCTACTCTCGATGTTGAGATTTTCTAGGCACCAATAGGAAGTTAAAGAGAAGAGGGGTGTACTTGAGTAGTGTGGGGTGTTGATTTGGGTGAGAGAGAGAGCGGGGGGTAGTGTGTAGAGAGAGAGAGAGATGAGAGGGGGGGATAGAAGTAGAGAGAGAGGGTAGGTGTCAGTGGGTCAGAGAAATAGAAAGTAGTGGGGGTTAGGTGTAGATGGAGGAGTATGGGAGAGAGATAATGAGAGAGGGTGTTAGCAAGGGTTAGGTGGAGGGGAGAGAGAGAGAGAGAGAGAGAGAGAGAGAGAGAGGTTAATGGTAGTGTTAGTAATGAAGTGAGTGAGAGAGAGATATGCGGGATGGGTTTTAGGTGTTTTGGAGAAAGAGAAAGCATTCATTGTTAGGGGTAGGTGGAGGAGTACGAGAGAGAGAGAGAATGTGAGTGTTTTAGTAAGGGTTAGTGAGAGAGAGAGAGAGGTTAGTGGTAGGGTTAGGATTAGAGGGTTGAGAGGGAAAAGGATGGGGGAATATGAGTGGGGGTTATGGGTTGGCTAATGAGTAGGGGTTTAGGGAGAGGGAGAGAGATGGGAGTTAGGTTTATAGAGAGAGATAGAGAAATAATAGGTGGTTGTTAAGGGGTTGGGGGAGAGAGAAAGTGTTGGGTTTAGGGGTAAGTTGATGAGTATAGGAGAGAGAGAATAAGGGAGGGTGTTAGTAATGGTTAGGAGAGAGAGAAAGAGGTAGTTGAGGGAAGGGAGTTTAGGGGAGAGAGAGTGGGTTTAGGGAAAAAGAGAGGGGGTTATGTGTAGAGAGAGAGAGATACAAAGAGAGTGAGAGAGTTGGGGGGTGATTAAGGGTAGGGGGACGAGGGACATTTGGGGAGAGGAAGAAGAAGAGATAAATATTTTAGTGGTTTGGGGAAGAGTAGGGAAGTTTGAGAGAAGTGGGTATAGTTAAGGAATTGGGGGTTGGGAGTTTGGGGAGAGAGCGAGATAAGGGGGTTGGTTAATTGTGGGAGTAGGAGAGAGAGAATGAGTGGGTTTATAGAGACAGAGGGGGGTTAGTGGGAGACATAGAGAGAGCGGGTGTGTGTTAGTGGGTTGGGAGAGAGAAAAATTAGTGTGGGTTAGGGGTAGGTGGACTAGGGGAGAGAGAGAATGAGAGAGGGTGTTAATGGATTGGAGAAAGATAAAGCAGTTGGGGTCAGGTGTAGATGGAGGAGTATGAGAGTGAGAGAGAATGAGAGAGGGTTTTAGTAAAGGTTAGGTGGAGGAGAGAGAGAGAGAGGTTAATAGTAGTGGTAGTAGTGCTGTGAGTGAGAGAGAGAGAGAGGATGGGGGTGGATTTTGAGGGTTTGATGCAGAGAGAAAGTAGTCTTTTTTAGGGGTAAGTGAAGGAGTATGGGATAGAGAGAATGTGAGAGTGTTTAGTAAGGGTTAGAGAGAGAGAGAGGTTAGAGGTAGGGGTAGGATTAGGGAATTTAGAGAGAAAGAGATGGGGGCAGAGGACTGGGGGTTATGGGTAGGTCGATGAGTATGGATTTAGAGAGAGAGAGAGAGAGAAAGAGCGGATGGTTGTTAAGGGGATGGGGGAGAGATAAAGTGTTGGGGTTTAGGGTTAAGTAGATGAGTATAGGAAAGAAAGAATGATAGAGGGTGTTGGTAATGGTTAGGAGAGAGAGAGAGAGAGAGAGAGAGAGAGAGAGAGAGAGAGAGAGAGACTTGGTAAGGGGGAGGGGGTTCAGGGAAGAGAGAGTGTGGTTAGGGGTAGAGGGATTAGGATGGATTTTAGGGAAGAAGAGAGAGGTTTATGAGTAGAGAGAGAGAGAGTTTTGGGGGATGATTAGGGGTAGGGAGAGGAGGGACATTTGGGTATAGGAAGAGGTAGAGATAGAGAATTTAGTTTTTTAGGGAAGAGTAGGGAAATTTAAGAGAAGGGGGTGTAGTTGAAGAGTTGGATGTTGGGATTTTGGAGAGAGAGAACAGAAGTTTGCGCGTGCACGTTCGCGTGCGAGAGAGAGAGAGAGAGAGAGAGAGAGAGAGAGGTAGGAGGATTAGGAGGGACATTAGGAAAATAAAGAGGAGGGTGATGAGTAGAGAGAGAAAGTGGTTAGGTGTGGAGAGGAAATTATAGGTTAGGGGTAAAGAGAGAGTGATATTATAGGTAGAGAGAGAGAGAGAGAGATGGGTGGTAGGGGTAGGAAGTGAAGATTGGGGGCTTCTGGGGTAGGGAGGGATAAAGGGGTAGGGTTAAGGGGATGAGGAGTGGGTTTAGGGGGGGATAAGGAGGGGCGTTAGGGGGGGATATGGTGGGTGTATTATTAGAGAGAGAAAGATATTTTAGGGGTAGAGAGAGAGAGGTGAGGGTATAAGGATATGGGGATGAGGAATGGATTGGTTGCGAGCAGAGAGAGAGAGAGAGGAGGGGGGATAGGGATAGGGGATGAGGAGTGGGTGGGTTGTAGGTATATATATTGTAGCTAGGGTTTTCACCCTAGCTTGTGCAAATGAGCACCTATTAAGGAGAAGGGCCTCCTTAGTAGCAGTTCAATAAACAGTAAATTAAAGTAATAAAACAGAATGAAATTTAACCTAGCATGAGCATTAACAAAAATAAAAAGACATGACAATATGATAAAGATTTTCTTTTGTATTAAATTTACCTCAAGTGTTGAGGTTGGTGGAGCTCTTGCAGTAGTCCAGGAGGGTTTCTTCCGTGCTCCAATGTGTTCCTTCTCCTTCTCCAAGGTGTTTGGATGATGGGCCAAAAGGGGCACTCAAATGGGAAAAGCTAGCTCAAATGATAAGCTAGGGTTTCGAGAGTGATTTTGGCAGAGTGAGGATAGGGAAGATTATGGATATGAAATGGGGAGCCTCCATCACCTATTTATAGGTTTTTAGTGGTGGAGTGTTGACCCATGGTTTTTGGCACCATATGGTTTAGGTCAATTGGATATGGTTTTTTCTTCTTTTTTCTCTCTTTTTCCTCTTTTTTATATTTCTTATTCCCTTTTTAGAGGGTTTTCGCTATTTTTGGAGGAAATTTAAATTATTTTGGGGGGAAAAGGGGTTTTTTGGCCTTTTTGGTGGCTTTTTAATCATTTTTAAGGGTTTTGGAGGCAAATATGGTAGGAAATATAGACAAATGAGTCATGTAATGAGAGAGATGAGGTAGTGAGCACTTTTTAGGTGTTAACAGATTGCCCCCTGATGTGTGAGGGAAGGAGCTCATCGTATGGACGATAGACATCATAGGTCTTTTATGGTTTTCCTGGGATGTGGAGAGGAGAAGAAACGAATTAGAGCCCAGAACAATGGTCCCAAACAAACTACAAAAATTGAAAATACATGACCTCATTAATGGATGAGGAATACTCTCAATATATGGACGAGGCAAGCATTCCCATGCTCGTATCAAGATATGTAAAAATAACAATAATGATGCCCAAAAATGGGGACCTGAAAGATACATGGAGAACCACTATGTACATCATAAGGGTCCAGAGGGGACACAAATCTGGGACATCCTGCCGAGCTAACCATGTCGGAGATGAAGAACTAATACACTGGAATATCAATAGTGGTGCTAAGTATGGTACCAAAGGAACCGATGAACTGTAGTATCATAGTGACGGGGAGTCATACATCCTCAATGGTACACTGAATTATGTACTCAAAGACGCATATAAGTGGATGGCTTTCGAATACAATCGCCAATGCAACCCGAACATCCATGGGAACATATAACTGGGTGTTCCAAGGTGACTCACCAATGTGCTAGAGTCGGGGGAAGTCCGGGGTCTTCGAAAAGTAACTAAAGGGATATATACCCTGCGCGATTCTCAACGATGTGATCAAGGTGTTGAAGTCAAGCATGTGAGAAACAACCATTGGGAGAGGCACTCATGAATCCTCTCAAAATGGTCCATAGGAACTCACCACAGATGGTGATGAGTCCAAGGTGCAGGGACCTCTGGTTCTATCATCTAGAATAGATGGGCTGTCGTTTACAGAGGGAGACCTGCAACTAGCAAGGCAATGATGTTTCCTTGATAAGAGCACGAGGTGGAGAACCGAAGTGTGAGAGTACTAATGGTAGGACTGACATACTGTGGGGATGGGGAATAATTGGGAAAATAGAGTGGGTGGACTCAAACTTCCTTTGTTCATAGTATGATGGTGGGGGTGATCGGGCAGCATATGAAACTGACTGGTGGGAAGGGGATCATAGCTTTAATGGATCAGGGATGGTGACTGGGATGAGTGATACTCAAGTTGGTGTAAGATTGTAGGAGACTGTAGAATACTCTGAACAAAGGCGACCTTATTAGGGGTGCTGCCAAGATGATCGATCGTGGTGCCGAGAGGCACTGGGGGGACTTCTTTATGGTTGAAGGAGCAGGAAGAAGTGTGCTCAAAATGGTACTATCGTGTGGATTTATATGAGCCCAGGATAGTTTGTGCTCGTGATTGCTTTCAATTTTAAGGAGTTTGAAAGTGATAAGAAGACTCTGAAATAGTGGACTAGTACCGTCGTGTGGAGTTGTACGAGCCCAGGATGGTGCATGCTCGTGGTTGCTTTCAATTTTAGAGAGTCTAAAAGAAAAAAGAAGACTCCAGGGGGGTTCTTTTTTGTGTGTTAGTCTCCAAGGCCCAAAAAATCATAAAAAGATGCAATGAAGAACTCTTCTAGCCGGTGTGACTATAGTATTCCTTTTTTGTAATTAGTCTACCAAGTCCGGAAAAGAGTTAAACTTATACCAGATAGATGCCCTTTCAGGTACTTTAACGAGCATGAAAGGAAGAAAGATTGCTCAGCGATATTTTCATTCTTTTAGAAGTCATAAAAGAGCTTAACAAAAACTCCCTAAGTGCCTTTCTCGTAAAGGACTTGTCCATCCTGAAAAAGGGATACAATTATACCAAACAAAAGAAATGGTCAAGCAAGGAGGAAGTGCTCATTCAAGGGACACGAATGAGAGTCAAGAATGGGGGGGGGGAACACTAGTGGGGCCTCCTTGCAAGATGATGAATTATAGCAAAACAACGCAATAACTGCAGTATGGATGGAGTGAAGGGCTCATGAATAAGTTGTGATACAAAGGTGGTGTAAAACATCGACCGTTGCCACTGTGGTATGAAAATTGCAGCAATAAGGTGAAATGTCACGATGTCAATAAAGGTTCTGGTGAGAGAAAGAAATGGTCTCAAGCATCATCACAGGCACGAAAATATGAATTCGGCGATATAAGGAATGTCAGAACAGACGACGATCGAGGTGGCACGTGAACCAAGGCAATAGGGGGCATTTTGGAAAAAATACCAAAAAAATATGAGGGTGAGAGTGAGAAATGATCTCAAGCATCATAATGATCACGGAAAAATGAATTCGATGACATAAAGTATATAAAAATGAGCTACGGTCGATGTGGCATGCAAACCGAGGTGATGAGAGGTGTCTAGAAAAAATGCTCAAAAAATGGTTCGAAAAAAATAAGAAAACGAGTCGACCATCATGACAGTTTCATCATGCTGAGTCCAGTGGTGGAAACGGTTCAGAGAATGGACTCCGTATGGATCCAAAATGGCCGAAACAAGAAAAATTCAACGGGCTATAAATAGTAAGTGGACCCAACATGACAAGTGTCAGTTGGACTGTTGACTTTGACAGGAGATCAAAGTGGACCAGATCTTAGGTGGTGTTTCTGGACGATCTGACCGGCCGATTTCAAATCCGTGAGTTGCAGGTATTCCTTTAAACTCATACCTTTAACTTTTTGCTGGGTTCGGGGAGGTGGTGGGTCCCCAGGGGGGTTTGTATGGTCCACGAGGGCATGGATCACGGGTGTACAGGGTGGAATCACAATCTTGGATCGCGAGTTTTGAGGCTGAATATGCAATCCTGGATAGCGATTTCAACCTTTACAGTCGTGGTCCAAGATCGTGACTCGGGTCAGGAAATCCACGATTCATGACCGTGACTGTAGCCTTGACAGCTGCGATCTGCTATCGTGACTGAAATCCAAAGAGCCGTGATTTGAGATCGTGGCATGGGGCCCTAAACCCGCGATCTGGATCGTGCTTTAGGGTTATACCGAGGGGGAAATCGGTTATTTATTTGATGAGGGTCTAATGATTTTTCATTGTGTGATTGACAGGATGCCGATTGTGCTATGGCGGGAGCGGGAGATCCCCGATCACATGATGGAGTTCATCTGGGAGGATCGGCATGTTCGGTTGACCTTGGGGTTGTGCGGGCTTCTGAATTTTGCACAGGTACCGATGATGCGTTCAACGGGACTATTACTGAACAGGTTGGTAGGGTTTTGGGACCCGGAGAAACAGGCATTCATGGTGCAAGGGGAGAGGTTGGATCTCACCCTGGCGGATGTATACTTCTTGACGGGACTGCCCTGTTTGGGTAGGGTGGCTGATATGCAGCCACGGGTGTCCGTGGATGTGGACATAGAGGAGATGTTGGAGTGCTACTGTGTCCTGGATGCTAAAGTGCATAGGAATGCACTTCGTATTAGTGACCTGTAGGATTTAGTAGTGTGAGTGATTGCGATGTGTGTGGTTTAGGTGTTGGGGTCTCAGGCGCCCGAACGCGTGTCAAGGGGCCAGATGCAGTTGGTGGAGCGAGTGTTGCATGGCACATACTTTGCCTGGGGCTAGATGTTTCTTACCTGTGTTTAGTGGGAGCTGAGCAAGGTGGAGGTGGATGGAAAGGGGTTCAACTATGGATCCTTTCTTTGTTCCTTCTTTATGGAGCGGGTACCGAAACTGCGACCGCGGGTGCCAACTAGGCCAGGAGGGCTAAGGGAACCGTGCATGGTGCAGTGGGGATAGATGATGTGCCAGCAGGGTGGCGGAGAGGTCAAGAGATACTTCACAGGGGAGCTCTATCTTTGGTGTTTACAGATGCCGTTGATTTTGGACGACTATCCATACAAGGATATGGATTACACATGAGATCCGGAGGCGCCATGACCTCTAAGGTAGGAATGGGGGCCAGATGGTATGTATCCACCTGTTTAATTGTTTTATTGCAGATTTTGTGTATGTTAGGGTTTATAGATGTATATGCTTGTACTGACTATGGACGTTCTTGGATGTGATGCAGATGTTGGATCGAGGCCGCCACAGGGACACATAGATCGCAGGGGACATGCGGCTATACTAGCCCAGCTAGACCGAGGGGAGATGCTTCGATGGGATGCTAAGGGGACTTTGGAGTCCCTATGGGTTCTTCTATATCATCTACTGGTGGGGGTTAATGATGAGGGGTGGCGTGACCTGGATCGGGATGTGATCGAGGCCTACCTCGAGGCTCCACAGAACTTTCGATCGATTGTGATTGGGTGGCCGTATTAGCGGAGAGGAGTAGGGCGCAAGATCCCTCAGGGGATGAGGAGTCAGAGGCAACCAATACATGCAGTGATAGAGGTTACGACTCTCATTAGGGAGTATGGAGGACTCCCCCTGATGTGTATGGACACTCGAGGTTTTTTTGTAGCTACAACATGTATGTGATGAGGCTTTGCTATGTATTTATATATTTTTTATAACTGAGTACTAAGGTACTCAGGTCATGTGTATAACATTGATGTTTATTTATATAGATATGCACATGGATGCATTTTTTGTGGTTATGATTATTGTACGCACGTGGATGCGCTTGTGGTCTCTTGTATGTGTGTATTGCATGTGGATTCAAGTGGTGTATGATGATAGGCACGTGGATGCCCCCTATTTATTTTGTATTATGTATTGCACATGGATGCAATAGTATGTGTTAGGATAGGCATGTGGATGCCCCTTGTTGTAAATGCAGTCTTTTTGGGATTTTTATATGTTTTTTGATGTGATGATATGGTATGATGATGCATGATGGATGCTTTATATGCCAATCAAGGATGTTGTTAGCCATTTGATCTGCGACACTATCCTGAGCTCGTGGGACATGGGTGAAGGAGATGGATTCAAATTGTCGGCTTAGTTGTTTTGTGCATAGGAACTTGCGAAAGAGGTAGGGGTCGCGCACCTGGTAGTAGTTGTTGAGATGGGAGACAAGTAGCTGGGAGTCAAGGAACACATGAAGGTGACATATTCCCATCTAAAGGGTAGTAGTCAAGAGACCAGTCACAGCATCATACTCCGCCTGGTTATTGGTAGCAGCACCTATGCACATTCCATCAAGGTGGATCAACTCATGTGAAGGGGAATATAAGACCTAGGCTGTAGAGGCCAAGTTTGGAGACCAACGGCTTGCTCCATCGGCAAAGCAAATGTAATAAGATGGAAGATGGTCCATCTGTGATCATGCAAAAAAGGACAAGTGTAAGTTGCGGTAAAAAAGTGAAAAACAAAAAGAAAGTAAACTGTACAATACAGACCAATGGGGATGCAGGTTTGTTTAAGGATAAAAGCGTTTAAGACAACCCATTACATGGGTTGTGCAAAGGGTGGCCTTCTGAGTCAGTTAAAATATATGCCCCATGTCCGAGGAAGGTATGCACGATGTAAGGGCCTTTCCACATGGATTAAAACTTCCCTTTACCGGTCTTGTCATGGGCTTGGTCATAGGTGAGGACTAGGTCTCCTTCACAGAAAGTTTGTGGGTGGACATGTTTGTCATAACTAGCCTTGGAGCAGTTCTTGGCAGCTTCAATAGTTTGGAGGGTGGCATGACGGTCTTCATCAAATTGTTCCAATGATAGCAGACATTTTTCGAGTGGGGAGGTGTCCGGGAGAAGCTCGATGGCGATGTGTAAGGTAGGTATCTGACACTCGATGGGGAGGACAGATTCTACACCGTGAACTAAATGAAATGGGGTAAAACAGGTGGTGGTCTTAGTTGATGTATGGTAAGCCCATAATGTAGGGAAAAGCATTTGATGCCAATTGGACTTATGTTGGTCAACAGTGCATTGGAGGATGGTTTTTAAAATTTTGTTAATGGCCTCAACTTGGCCGTTCCCTTGGGGGTAGTAAGCAGAGGAATACAGATGTTCGAACTTCAGAAGAGTGGACAACTCACGTCAAATGGAATCTTCAAAATGTGAACCATGGTCTGAGACCAGCTGTTTTGGGACCCCGAATCGTGTGATAACATGGTTAAAAAAGAAACGTGCAGTGGTGTCGGCTTTGCAATTGAAGGTGGGCATGGCTTCAACCCATTTGGTGAAGTAATCGACGGTGACAATGATGTACTTATGGCCATTTTTGGATGAGGGTTTACATTCCATGAAGTTGATGGCCCATTTGCAGAAGGGACCAACGATGATGACTGGGTGTAGTGGGGCGGGTGGTGTCCGAGCCTTAGAAGAAAAAAGTTGGCAATTATGGCAATGTTTGACCGCTGTGATGCAGTCGGTAAAGAGTGTAGGCCAGAAGTATCCGGCGTGGATGACCTTTTGGGCGGTGGTCATTCCTAAGAAATGTCCACCATAGGCGCTACTATGGCAGTCGTTGAGGACTTGTTTGGCTTCTATGTGTGTGAGACAACGATGGAGGATAGTGTCCACCCCGCGCCGGTAAACGACATCTCCCAAGAGGAGATACCGAGAGGCATGGTGACAGATACAACGATGGCCGTCGCGATTCATGTCCGGTCGAAACTTCTATGTGTGAAGGTATAGCAAAATATCACTGTATCATGGGTCATCAGACGAGATGATGAATAGGTGATTGTCGAGTAACTCATCGGAGATTTGTGGGGACAGCAAAAGGGATGGTAGATCGGTTATGAGCTGGGAAAGCGTGAGGGCTTTAGTGCTCTTAGGGGTTGTGAAAGTTAGGTCATATTCTTGGAGGATAATTACCCATTTAGCAACGGGACCTTCCAGAAGTCGTTGGTTCAAGAGATAGACCATGGGGTTGGAGTCAGCGACAACTGTGGTATGACTGAGTAAAATGTAATGTTGCACTTTTTGTACGGAAAAGACAATGGCAAGGGCCAGCCTCTCTTCATACGGGTAACGTAGGGGTGGTCCAGATAAGGTCTGGCTGACATAATAAATGACATGCTGCTAGCAAGCAATGTCTTCTTGGACAAGGACTCCTGACACAGTGTGTTCGAACGCAGAGACGTAAAGGATGAAGTCGTGAGAGAAATCCGGAGGGGAAATCAAAGGGGCTTTTGTGAGATATTTTTTAAGGGCTTCGAAAACAGTTTACACCTGGTCATCCTAAACAAAGGGTATGTGAGTACGAAGTTGACGTAAGAAACCATGAACTGTGGTGGCATAATCAAGGGCGAAGCGGCGAAGAAAATTAGATTTCCCTTGTAAGCTCTGTAGCTATCAGAGCGTGCATGGTATGGGAAGGTCTAATATGGCTTGAACTTTGAGGGGATCAACAGCGATTCCTTTGTGGGAAACAATGAAACCCAACAACCGGCCTACCAGAATGCAAAAGACACACTTGAGTGGGTTCAAGCGGATCTGATACTTGCGACAATGCAGAAAGACTTGCCAAAGGTCATTAAGGTGGTCTGATCATTTCCTGGAACATGCTGTGAGGTCATCAAGATAGACTAGTAGGATATGGACCAAGTCATGAAAACAATAGGTCATGTCCTGCTAGAAGGTGGCGCCAGCATTTTTAAGGCCAAAAGGCATGACAGGATAGGCAAAGGTGCACCATTGGGTAGTGAAGGCAGTCTTCTATTGATCTTCCTTGTGGATCTGAATCTGGTTCTACCTAGAGAAACCATCCATGAAGGAGAGGACCTCATGCCTCGCACATGCATCGATGAGTTGGTCAATAAATGGCGTGGGGAAGTTTTCTTTGGGTTATGCTCGGTTTAAATCATGGAAGTTAGTACATACTCTGATGGTGCCTTGTTTCTTGTTAATAGGGACGGGGTTGGAAACCCAAGAGGTGTATGCAATAGGATAAATGAAACCTGCTGCATGAAGTTTCTCAATCTCAGCTTTAACGACAGAGAGCTTTAATGGATGAATGGGGTGCTGTTTCTGGTTAACGGGGGGGTACATCTGGCCACTTTTCAATGTGGTGTTCTATGATAGCGAGGTCAAGACCAGGCATTTCAGTGTAGGACTAGGAAAAGACATCGTGGAACTCTTGGAAGAGTTTCTTGTACTCTCTGATCTCGTGCTCAGTGCAAGAGGCTCCCAAAGTAATGAGTTCAGGGGCAGGCAGAGATATCAATATGGATTGTGGGTGAGATATTGGCCATGTTACCATCCTCGAAGGCATCGGGGGTGGGAATGGGATCTTTAAACCAGTCAACTTTGGTGGGGAGAAATCTTTGGACTCAACCGAAAATTGGGTGGCTATGGTGGTGGAGGACTCCTCCGAGAGGAAATATGAATGATGGTGCATATCGTCCCAGGGGTAATCAGGTGTGGTAAGAGACTCAAGAATCTCCTCATCATTGTGGAAACTTTGTGTCATCAAATCGGTTGATGAGGAATCATTAGTAGTAGAGATCATATAAATGGTATTGACCTCTCCTGATGGCAGAGATTTTGGCGGGTGGATTTCTTCAATGGTGGGGGGAACCGTCTCGAGGTCCAGGTTATTCATCTCAAAGAGAGCAGCTCTGTAATCTAGGAGATCAGGGAAATGATGTGAATAGTGGCTGTAAATAGCGCATATGGCACAAGGGTGGTTGGTACGCAGTGATTTATCACGAGGCTTAGGGGTAGGGTCAAGTTGGACAACTGGGATGTTGGGGTCATCGTCAGGCATTTACATGTGTTCTTGTAATGCAGGTAATTGTGGACATTGATGGGTAGCATGGCCCAACTCATCACAAAAAGAGAATTTGGGAGGAGTGCGAAACACGGGGGATTTTTTACTATTTTTGGTGGGGGTAGAGTGGTGTATGGTTGTGGGCCTCTGCCCCTAGTGTGCTTGATAAGAGGGGTGGGACTGGTGGATGAGGAAGGAGTAGTGACACTGGGAGGTGGTTGACTAGTAGTCGTGATGGGTTTCACCAGTTGTAGGATGACATTTGGTGTCAGAGGGGAAATGGGAGGCATGATATACCACACAGGTAGTCCTAAAGTTAACCTCGGGAGGCTGAGAGTAGCCATAACTGGGGCACTTACTACTCCCGAAGGAGGAAATAGGAAGGGGATTGTGTGGATGGGTGTAACACCAACATGAATAGGTACTAATGGTGGTTAGGGTAGCAAGGGCGGTTGATGGTTGGGTGTTTGTGCATTGTGAGAGAGGGTACATAAGTTAGATATTTCGGTCACTGGTGACTGGGGAGGAATGGATTGAAATGTTGAGTTCATCGGTGTATCTGGGTAAAATCTAGGTCCCACTGAGGAAACCAACGAGGTAGATGCACCACAAACAAGTTGTTCAACCATGGGGAGAACATTTTCAGGTGCAGTGGGGGCATTGGGATCATAATAGGTGAGTTGATCAACCTTGACCACGTGTCCTTCATGGGGGAACATCATGGTACAAAAAATGGATGAGGCAACTGCTTGCATGGCGTACATGTAACTGCGGCCAATTAAGAGGTTATAATCAAGTTGGGCATTGATGACCTCTATGTCAATAAGCACTGTTTTACCATCCAATTGGACGGGGACATTAGCTAAGATGCCTTGGGGTTGAGCCAAATGACCATCGTAGGTGCACAGCGTAGTGGTAGACTACTGGAGAGTAGGGGACCCCAACTTCTGCCAAATGAATGTGGACATAATGCATGTAGAGGCACCTTCGTCGATCATGCACCGATGGATGACAAGATTCCGAATGGATACAGAAACATGGAATGCTAATGTGGAAGGCAGGCGTGGTTCGGATTGGTCCAAATCAAAGGCCATCATTCGTGAATCGATTGGGTCAATAACACCAATGGCTGAGAGAAAAGTCTTGCACTGTGTAGGAAATTTTTTTAAGACTTCTAATGCAGACATGGTTGCGAGGGACGGAGCTAAGTTGTCCACAATGTTGTAATTAGATGCAGCGCGAGCATTGGGGTTATTGTTGATGTGACAAAGTGGGAAGTGAGGGGCTTTTGAAGCACCATCTAATGGGGCCGACGGTAGTCATAACAACTGATCGGTGGGAGGGGATTCAGGGGTGGAGCCATATTGATTCCGTCGGGTTTGAAGGTTGACATTGGTAGATGACATCATTAACAAGTGATGGGTACCTGAGTCTAGCATGGGTTGATCAGGAGCGGCATAAGTAATTTGTTGTTGTGGAGGCATGTTTCCTTAAGGGGGAGCTAATGGTTGAGTGTTCACCATGCCTTGGGTTGGTAAAGGGTTCTTTAACACCAAGGGTTGAGTCTGAGGTGGTGGGGGGTTAGGTGGTGCCAGAGGTGTCGCGTGCCCTTAGCGGTGGGCATCATTAGTCTAGAGTTGTCGAGCCCGCACCAAATGTGGGAAAGCGTGTGTGTAATGGCCATTGACCCTGCAAATAGAACAAGGATGGTTTGTTCACAAATTAGGGTTTTTAGCTTGTTTGGGCGGCCTGTCGGGATTTTGGTTGGCAAGTGCTGTGTTATTATTATTCAGGGGATTAGGGGGTTGGCCGCCTTGGTCTAGAGGGGGGTTGTTCCTATGGTTACGTCCTTTGCCGTGGTTTTGCTGGCCTTGTTGGCGTTGGTTATTTTGGTTGCGCTGCATATTTTGTTGCGCATACACTTTCCCTTGGGTGGTAGGTGGGTTCTTGGGTTGTGCAGGTGCGGGAGCAGGCTACGGTGGATAATAAGTGGGTGGAGGCAGTGCAGGTGCTGAAGCTTGTGGGGGTTGCTGATACGTCTGTGTGACGGGTTGTGGGTTTATCGTAGGTGCTTCCTATGGAGGATAATAAGTAGGGGGGGCCGAAGAAGACACCTGAGTGTGCGCAACCTGTGGGTGGTAATATGGCTGAGGTGCGACTGGTGGGATGTAAGCGGGGGATGTATGGCCGAAGCACTGAGGTGGACATGATGGTCCGTTGGAATGGTGGTTATGAGATATGGGAGCATATGAATTAGTTGCTCTGGAGTGGGATGTAGCCCGCAAAAGGTCGGGGCCAACATTAGTATGTGCTATGGAAAAAGGTTGGTTATGTGAGCCAATACGGCCAATGATGCCATCTACGACATGGGATGCCCCTAGCGCATCATTTCGGGAGGAATCGCTGCGGGGGGCGTTTGGTATGATGGTATAGAGGTAACTAGATTGGGTGTAAATAAGGTCAAATTGTTGGGATTTTAGGATGTCCTCTTCCTCGGACTAGGGTCGTTCGGATTCCGCATCCTTGGCAATGATAGGAAGGAGAGATTTTAGAAACCAATTTAAGAAGACATGGTCATCTAACTTGATTTTGCACAGGCTTCGGCATCGTCGCCACTCATGAATGTGGTCAGTGATGTGGGTGGTCGTATTCTATCTACAAGACAGTAGGATCTCAACTCCTGCATCATAGTGGATATGTAACCGAAAGAAATGCAAGAAGGTCAAGGCGAGGGAAGTAAAGGTGGCATGGGTCCCATGGGGCTGCTCTATGTACCATTTGGCTACAGAGCCAGTGAGGGTGCATTGTAACAGATGGAGTCGAACAGAGTCGTACACTATGGAGTTAGAAGAACACCATAGATGGAAGGACATAATGTGGTTCTGGGGGTCTTCACCTACCTTGCCCTCAAACTTAGGGATGTCTGATGGGAGCTTGGTGGGCATGTGAGGCCACACAGGGTCGTGTCTAATGGGATCGTTGGTCAATCTAGCCAGATCAGGAAGGTTGAGACTAGCCATGAATGGAAAACTAGTAGAAGGATGTGACATACTGGTGGTCATGACCATGTTGGGGCCAATGCCCCCAAGTGCAGGGGTTGGGTTCAGGCTGGGGATGTTTCCCCCATGTGGAGGAACGGAGGTAGTATGGGATGGTCCTGCACCACCAAGGGTAGTGTGAGTCACTAATGTGGTTGGGTTGGGTATGCTAGCCACTGGAATGGGCACAGTGATCGAAATTGTGGGTGTGGGCCCAATCGAGGGCATACCCAAAGCAGGTGTGGTGGTGGATGCTCCACCAATGGTCCCTACAAAGAAAGGGTTGGATGTTGTGCCAACCATGGGGCTAGTTGGTGCAGTGTAAGTGGGGTTTTCAGACTCTGCCTCAGAATTAGATGTGAAATAAGGGGTATCCAGGTCGAGTGACAGAGCTCTATGTCGTCGACGAGTAGAGTCAAGTGATGAAGCTCGAGGTCTATGACGAGTGGTATCAAGTGATGAAGCTCTAAATCTATGACTGGTGATATCAAGTGAACCGTGCTGCAGGGGCTCGCCCCGAAGGCATTGAGAATGTCTCAGGGACTCAATGGTGACAGATGGTGTCAAGTATCTGAGGGTTGTGTTGAGTGAAAAAATAGCTCAAAAACCCAATACAACTTTGTGTGCAGAAGGAGAGTGCAAAAAATACGGCACTCAGGCCAACAACAGGCTCAAAACACCTATGGTAACAGCTGTGCTACAATAAGCAGAGTGTCAACAACAATGGTTAGAATACCAACAAGCAGCAGGTTTCCTAAAAAATAAAAATAGTGGACTTGCTAGACCAAAGGGAGGTACGGGAGCATGCAAACACCTAGCTAAATAGTATTCTGACTCAACCAGAGATATCCTCTACAAGGTGATGAAATCCAAGTTAGACAATATAGATAGTAGAGCTAAGTGACTAAAGGTATCCCTTACTGAGAGGGACACTGGGTAAGACAATCCTAGAAGAAAGACAACTAAGATACCCCGTTCATGACACGTCCAGAAAAGGTGAATCTGCAGCTCCGGTCCTATCACCGTGTGGGCCTAAAAGGAATCACCACACATAGACCAATGAGTAGTTAGCCTTCGGTTATTGAATGGATTGTGGTATTCCACTCAGGCCTCCAGAACCAATCTAGCTACTTCAACCCTCCTAAGGGAGAGGCCCTCTGATAAACTAGCTGTGACCCTGCCAAAAAATACTAGGGTATTTTGGTTCCCTAATGGACAACAACTATGTCTCAAGTATAAGTGACTAAGGGGTGTTATTTGGATGCCTATCCCCCCTGTCCTACCTAACTACAATATTCTTATGTGTTCCCCAAGTGGTTTTAGAATGTTGATTATGTTAAGTATTTTTTTAAGGCTCACTTGAACTAGGTGACAGAGTGTGTGTGTGTGAGATAATGAACCCAATTAAAAGTGCCAGGGGGTGGGCAACTTTCAAACTAATAATAATAATGCAGAAATTAAACTTGTAATGCAAAATTTTATTTTTTCAATTGAAATGCTTAAAATTTAAAAAAAAAACTTTGTAAATGAAACAAAAAGCAAACTACAGAAAAAGGCTATACGTAAGTATGGCTACAGATAGAACAGGTGGCTGTGCAGGTGCAAAAAATATTGCAGCAAAGTTCTGCGTTCAAACAGGGTAAAAAAGCGCAGAAAATAGATTGTGGGTCTATGGCGAAACTATGCGGCTGGATCACAGAAAATAGGCTAAAATCCATGGGGAGATCACAGGAAATAGGCTGAAATCCACGGGGAGATCGCAGGAAACAGGATGAAAGCCACAGGGAGATCGCAGGAAACAGGCTGAAAGCGGCAGGGAGATTGCAGGAAATAGGCTGAAAGCCGCAAGGAGATCGTAGGAAATAGGCTGAAAGCCGTGGGGATATTGCAGGAAATAGGCTGAAAGCCGCGATCAAATTGCAGCTGTGAGGAAAAAATTTGTGATTCCTGGCAGCAAACCCAATAGCCGAAAGGGGGAAAACAGAAAAATACTTGTAGAAAATAAAACTTTTAATTTTTTTTTAACCATAAATTCAAAGAAAGCGGAGTCGCCAAAATTGTAGCTATGGTTTTCACCCTAGTTTGTGCAAATGAGAACCTACTAAAGAGAAGGGCCTTCTTAGTAGTAGTACAATAAATAGTAAATTAAAGTAGTAAAATAGTATGAAATTTAACCTAGCATGAGCATTAACAGAAATAAAAAGACATGAAAATATGATAAAGAATTTCTTTTGTATTAAATTTACCTCAAGTGTTGAGGTTGGTGGAGCTCTTGTAGTAGTCCAGGAGGGATGCTTCCATGCTCCAATGTGTTCCTTCTCCTTCTCCAAGGTGTTTGGATGATGGGCCAAAAGGGGCACTCAAATGGGAAAAGCTAGCTCAAATGATAAGCTAGAGTTTTGAGAGTGATTTTGGCAGAGTGAGGATAGGGAAGATTATGGATATGAAATGGGGAGCCTCCATCATCTATTTATAGGTTTTTAGTGGTGGAGTGTTGACCCATGGTTTTTGGCACCATATGGTGTAGGTCAATTGTATAGGGTTTTTGCTTCTTTTTTCCCTCTTTTTCCTCTTTTTTATATTTTTTATTCCCTTGTTAGAGGGTTTTTGCTATTTTTGGAGGAAATTTAAATTATTTTGGGGAAAAAAAGGTGTTTTTTTGGCCTTTTTGGTGGCTTTTTAATGGTTTTTTAGGGTTTTGGAGGCAAATATGGTAGGAAATATAGACCAGTGAGTCATGTAATGAGGGAGATGAGGTAGTGGAGAGAGAGAGAGAGAGAGAGAGAGAGAGAGAGAGAGAGAGAGAGAGACGGTGATTAGGTGTAGTGGAGAGGAGGGAGAGAAATAGATAAATATTGATGGGGTTAGGCAATTGGGGAGGAGGGAAATTAGCTAGAAGGGTGGTTATAGGGAGGGGAGATACATAGGTTATAAGTGTTTTGGATTTGGGGAGGAGTAGGGAAGTTTGAGAGGAGGTATTTTATAGGAGTGGAGGGGTTGAGAGAGAGAGAGAGAGGTAAGTGGTAGGGGGAGGGGGTGTTGGAGAGAGAGAGAGAGGGGTTATGGGTAGGACGAGAAGGAGGGGGGTTAGGGGGAGAGAGGGTGGGTGTATTAGTATATGGAGAAAGAGAGGTTAGTGGTAGAGGGAGGAAAAGTGGTTAGAGAGAGAGAGAGATTGGGGAGGTTAAGGGTTTGGGTAGGAGGAGGTAATCTAGAGAAAGTGGGGGGGCTGATTATGAGTATTGGGGAGGTGGGTTTCATGGAGAGAAAGAGATAGAGATCAAGGGGGTTATGGTTTTTTGGAGGAGAAGGGAAATGAGTGTGTGTGTGTGTGTGTGTGTGTGTGTGTGAGAGAGAGAGAGAGAGAGAGAGAGAGATGGGATTGTGGTTAGTGGTATGGGGGAGGGAGATTATAAAAGACAGAGAGAGGTGGCAAGGGTTAGGAGAGAGAGGAAGAGAGATATATAGAGAGAGGGGGTGGGTGTTAGGAGGTTGGGGGTTGGTGGAGAGATAAGAGAGTGGGGGATTTAGTAAGGGTTATTGGGATGAGAGAGAGAGATTAGTGGTAGGGGTATGAGTAGGGGGTTAAGAGAGAGAGAGAAAGAGAGTTGTTAGATACTAGGAGGAGAGATCAGGTACATGGTTCGGGTTATGGGTAGGCAGATGCGTAGGGATTTAGAGAGAGAGAAATAGAGGACAAGAGAGGACAAGAGAGAGATAAAGGTGATGAGGGTTATAGGGAGGAGGGATGTTTGGTTAGAGAAGGAAATAAATATCAATAGGTTTAGGGGTTTGGGTATGAGCAAGACAATTTGAGAGAAGGGGTTAGAGAGGGGGAGAGAGAGAGAGAGATATTTAGATTAAATTGTTATGGGTTTGGGGAGGATGAGTGAACATAGACAGAAGGGGGGAGTATAGGGGGAGAGAGCAGGAGAAGTGGGAAGGAATGTGGGGGTAGATAGGGATATAAGTAGTGGAGGGGTGGTTAGTTTTAGGTAATAGATGGATTAGGATAAACATAGATAGAGGGGGGCTTATATATAGGAGAGAGGGATAGAGATAGAGAGAGAGGGAACTGAGTGAGAGAGGGGGTTAGTAAGGGTAACGAGGAAGAGGGGGATATAGAGAGAGGGAGGAGGGTGGTTAATCATAGGGGTGGGATTAGAGGGGTGAGTGTGTGTGTGTTAAATACATAGGTAGGGGGTGTTAGGGGATAGGGGAGAGATAAAGGGGTGGGTTTTAGGGATAGGTGAATGAGAGAGAGAGAGAGAGGTAAGGGAAGTATTTAAGAGGTAGGGGAGAGGAGGGGGGTTGGAGAGTTAGGAGAAACATAGTGAGAGGGGGATCTTATGGATAAAAGGATAGATATATAGAGAGAGATGTAGAGGAGTGGTGGTTTATGGTAGTAGGAGAGAGAGAGAGGGGGGGGGTGGTAGGGGGAAGGGGGTTTCAGAGAAAGATATGGGGTTGGGGGTAGGAGGTGAAGGATGGTGGGTATGGGGAGATAGGGTGGGTTTATGAGTAGAGAAAGAGAGAAGGGGGGGGTAGTAAGTGTTAGGGATAGCATGGGGGATAGAGAGAGGGAGGAGGAAGGTAGTTGTAGGAGTGGGAGTAAGAGGGTGAATATGCGTGTGTTAGAGAGAGAGATAGTGGGGTTCTATTAGGGAGTAGAGAGAGAGAGGAAGGGATGGGGGTTATGGGTAGGTGGATGAGTAAGAGATTGAGAGAGAGAGAGAGAGAGAGCAGGTGATTAGGGGAATGGGGTTTTGGAGAGAGAGGGGTGTTAGGGGTAGGGGGAGGAGGGGGATCAGGGGAGAGAAGGTGGGTGTATGATTTGAGAGATAAAGAGTGGTTATGGTAGAGAGAGAAATATAGAGTAGGGGGGGAGGGGATATGTATAGGGGAATGAGGAGTGGGTGTGTTGTGGGTAGAGAGAGGGAGAGAGAGGGTGATTAGGTCTATTGGAGAGGAGAGGGGGTGGTGGAGAGAAATATATAAAGATTGATGGGGTTAGGGGTTTGGGGAGGACGTGGGAAATTAGTGAGAAGGGTGGGAATAAGGTGTTGATGTATATGTAACTTCGGAATGTATTTCATATATATATATATATTGTACTCCTATAGAGATGGTATTATTCCTCTATACGGAAGTGTTTGTATTCCTATAGAGATGTTATTATTCCTCTATATGGAAGTATCATCATTTATATTGTAAGTGTTGTAACTTATACTTGATGGGTTATTAGACCACCTTGTTGGGTTCAACCCTATATAAGTCATGTGGGTCGAAGGGTTATTAGACCACCCTATTGGGGGTCGGCCATGTGGGTCAAAGGTTTATTAGACCACCCTATTGGGTGTCGGCCCAGTCAGCATTGTGTTATGTGGTTAACTTAAGGCCGACCTAGTAAAGGTTATTAGGCAAGTCAAGTCAAGTATAAATAGAGTGTGGGACGCACTCTATTTCATCATTATATTCTCTCTCACACTCTCGGGAGAGTGGCGCACTTGTGGAGGAGGAGAAGCTGCTACTAGGAGGTGTCTATCTCTTATGCTTGGGTTGTATCATTGCTCTATCTATCTCTGAGGAAGTTATTGGGGTTTTTCACCATTATGGTTTTCCCCAAGTAAACTCTATGTCTCTTGTGTGCTTGCATTAATGTGTCCATGATTGATATGCTATAGATATGCTGTACATGTTTTTCTCTCAGTTAAGATCCTAGATCAGATTGAAGTAAATTCTGAAAAATTAACATGGTATTAGAGCTAGCCTGAAAGAAGGCACGATATGGCATGTATGACACTTGTTGCAATTGTGAAGCTAAGGCTTAATATAGAAAAAACCAGTCATCATAGAACTTTTGCTATAAATACATTTTGGTGAGGTTTCAAGGTCTGAAAATCGTACAAGTCGAAGTTGAGATCCCCATGTACCTTGTGTCCAAAGGAAAACCTCCAATTCATTTTACTTTATGATTTTGATCTGTACAATATAGGGTTTCTGCCTCTTCCAGATCTCAGTCATAAACATGTGACCTTGGAAAAAAGGTCATAACTTGGCCTAGGAAGATCCAAATGAAATTTTGTAAAATGAAATAGGTAGTGCATGGACTTTACTTTCTCAGGTAACTTTTTCAGAGGTTGAAACTGAACCAGTGACACGTGGCACGCCGTACAAGCTCGTTCTCTTGTTTTATCCCATAAACAGGTCACGTTGCGACACTTGGCATAACTCTCTCTCAGAGAATCCATTTGAGGTTAGACCTATGCGGTTGGAAATATGATAGGTGGGGCTATCACAAGAAAAATTTTCAGACCCTATGGATCAAAAAGTTCGGAGTTACACAAGAAACAACCAGGTACATATTTCTGTCAAAACAGAATTATTTTTTAGCACCTTCATTCATGGCTTCCGAAATTTAGGGTTTCAGAGAAAGTTGTAATTTTTGTAATCTGAGACTACATCTGAATGATACTCATCAAAATCGAAATTTAGAGACCAATATCATAATTTTTGGTTGGGAAAAAGGCCAGGCTTGATCAGACCCTAGTTCGGGACTTTGATCGAAAAAGTGGAAAATTAGGGCTTCCGCAAAAATGGAATTTTTTTAAATCTGTGACCACGGTTGGAAGCTTCTCAGAAAAATAGAAGCTTAGAGCTTCGGATTGAACCTTTTGATTGGGTAGAGGGGTGGGATTTGTCAAACCCTAGTTCGGGGTCATGTATAGTGAATCCAAAAGTTTTAAAAGCAAATTTGAGGGGTGAAACTTTGCAGTTTTCAAATTATGAGTATACTAGCTTGATCAGCTCATCAAGGTGCATATTTCTATCCTTTCAGAAGTTTGAAATTCAAAGTTTGAATTTTTAGGGTTTCTCTGACAAACCCTAATCTAGCTCCATATTCAATTCCTGCAAATCAAGTGGACTAGGTTAATCCTCGAAGAGAATGGATTGGTCACCTACATAAGTGAAGAAGTTCCTGTTTCAGAGGGAGATGAGGCTAAGGGCTTACATAAGAATATTACAAGAAATCTCGATAGGTATGACTCATCCAGGTATGTTTCGAGATTTGTTCATGATTTATTTTATGGTATGTTTGTATTCATGTTATTACGGTTGGTACAATCTTGATTAAATTTAGACTTGTCATATCACCTTAACAAAATTATGAATGCATGATAGAAGATATTCATTGATTAGGGTGTTGGCACTTATCATTGTACTAATGCATTGTGGTGTTGTATGAGGTTTATGTTGTCCACTAACATGAAAGGTAGACCAAGAAATGCACATCATGTTCTAGTTCAAGAACATATGATCATGATGACATGAGGACAAAGATTCATCCATTGTCATGAATCACTTAGAAGATCTATTTGCGAGGTATGTATAACTTGGTTCTCTAATGGTTAACCTATGAGATATGTAGGTTACTAGCACAAGTCATTGAAGAGAACAAGAATACATCATGTGGGTATGTTAGACATAACTAGCTAACATACCCATCTAGGTATGTTTTTCCTATATCAAGTTAGAATCCTACCTTGTGTTAGGATCCCTTATATAAGTATACTTGGTGTGATTGGTTATGTTTATTCATAAAGTTATAAATGTAAGTAATCAAGGGTTTATGCATTTTATGTCTCTTATCTTGATTGATGATTTAACTAACCAAAAGAGTCCTATGTTCAAATAAATATATGCATGAGTAAAAGAAGACTTCCCTGAAACCTTGAATACTAATGTTTATTATTTGTGTTTGAAATGATCATGACCATACATGTTTAAGATTATTGTGTTTTGATAGTATTAAGATTATACTTATGAATGTGTGATTATGTATGAGACCTCGAGGATAACACAATGAGGATACTAATAAGAATGCATAGCGATGGATATAAGTTCAAGGATAGGTAATCCAGGAAGCAAAGATCAAGAGGGAGCAGACTCCAGGTGTTCCTGTGAGGAAGCAAAGATCAAGAGGGAGCACACTTTAGTTGTTCCTGCAAGGAAGCAAGGATCAAGAGGGAGCACACTCCAGTTGTTCCTGCAAGGAAGCAAAGATCAAGAAGGAGCACACTTCAGTAGTTTCTGCAAGGATGCAGATATTCAGAGGGAGTTGACCACTTCTCACAATCCACATTAGAATGGAGTTGCAGAAAAGAAGCAAAGAATGAGAGGGAGTCAACCCAACAAACAAAAAGAGATAAGTATTTGAATTATCATTCCTTGCATATTTTATTGTTTAAAAAATATTGTTCAATAATGTATATACTCATGTTCCTAGAATTAGGTTGTGTATTATGCATATTAGAATAGTTGCATCGATGAACATTATACTACTAATATACATTGGTAAGTGGCCTATGAAACTGTACAACATTCCATTGCTACTTATCTAGAATGAAACCTCTTTGCTGACATGTTGGGAGTTGTGCACACTCTTAACAATGTTCTTGTAGAGATTGGAAGGCATCTAGAAAGTTACGGGATATGGATAAATGTTGTATTGAAGCATTGGCTAAAATAATTGCATGACTGTATGACATATTTCTTTGTGTAAGAATTTGTTCTGAAAACTATGAGATGTTTCTAATCATGCAATTTAATTTGTTTTGTAGGAAAGATCGTATACTTTCACCTACAAAAGAAGGACTACAACATTTGTTCTAGCAACAAAGATATATATTGAAGTAATTGAAGAAATTGAAGTTCCCAGGATCTGGGATGAAGTAATGAAAGAATGCCATGATCAGTCGATCATGAAGAATGATGTTTGGGATGCAGTCCCAAGAACTAAAGGGGAGTCTGTTGTGACTTCCAAATGGATCTATAATATCAAGCATGCTACAGATGGTAGCATGGATAAATACAAAATGAGGTTTGTAGCTCGTGGCTTCTACCAGAAAAAGGGATTGAGTATGAAGAGACTTCTGCACCTATAGCCAGGCACACTTCCATCAGATCAATACTTTCTCTGGCTGCAGCGATGAAATGGAAGATACACCAAATGGATGTCAAGACAACTTTCTTGAATGCTGTAGTTGAAGAGGAAGTGTATGTGGAGCAGCCACTTGGTTTTGAGTCACATGACGGGAAGTCATATATGTGCAGAACTTGGTATGGTAGGATAGACAGCTTTTTATCCATTTTGGGCTTTACCAAGAGTAAAGCAGATTCCAACCTTTACTACAAGGTTGAGGAAGGCAATCCAATGATACTACTTTTGTATGTGGATGACCTGTTTATTACAGGTGAAGATAGACTAATTCCAGACATGCAGCGGAAGCTTGCTGCCAAGTTCGAGATGAAGAACTTGTGGATGATGAACTACTTTCTAGGCGTGGAGGTGGGGTAAAGTGCAGATGGAATCTTCCTTGGACAAGGGAAGTATGCAGTAGAGATCCTAAAGAGGTTCAGGATGATGGACTGCAAGGCCATGGCCACACCTATGGCATCGAACCTAAAGCTTCTATGTGATGCTTCATCTGAGCCAGTTGATGTCACTATGTATTGTCAGATGATTGGGTCCTTGATGTACCTGACGAACATGAGACCATATATTTGCTTTACAGTGAACACATTGAGCCAGTTCCTAACAGATCCGAGGAATGTTCACCTGGTTGCTGTAAAGCATATTCTGAGGTACCTGAAGGGTACAGTTTATTATGGGCTCAAGTATGATGAGAATCAAAAGTTTAACCTGCAAGGTTATGTTGATTTAGATTGGGTAGGCAATGCTACAGATAGGAAGAGCACTTCTGGGTGTTGCTTCAATATGGGATTAGGTGTGATCTCTTGGTTTAGTAGGAAGTTGTCCTGCGTAGCACTGAGTAGAGCTGAGGCAGAGTATGTTGTAGCATGTTCGGCTAGTTGTGAGGCAATATAGCTACGGAAGCTACTATCTGAGTTATTTGATCTACCGTTGGAGGCTATTGGTATCTTTTGTGACAACCAAAGTTGTGTGAAGCTGTTTGAGAACCCAGTGTTCCACGATAGGTTGAAACACATAGAGATAAAATATCACTATATCAGGGATATGGTGCACAAAGGAGCAGTGAAGCTCCTGTATGTTGCAACGGATGAGCAAATTGTAGATGTGCTGATGAAGCCACTAGCCAGAGTGAACTTCAAGTACTTGAAAGAGAGGCTTGGAGTTCTTCAGATCGATGACACTTTGAGGAAGAAGTGATGGACACATTTGCTGAAGCCATTCCAAGCATGTTGGAAGGAGTATCCTTCACATGGCTGTGGATGTAAGCGTTGGATGATGAGCATCAGGATGATGCTCTAGTTACTACTATGTGTACCCATCATGTTAGATGCTGGATATGATCAGTTGGATCATTTATATGTATTTATATGTACGCATCATGTTGGATGCTGGATATGATCAGTTAGATCATTTATATGTATTTATATGTATGCATCATGTTGGATGTTGGATATGATCAGTTGGATCATTTATATGTATTTGTATATGCATCATGTTGGATGCTTGGACCATGTATCTATATCAGGTGGATACTATGTATGATCAGGTAGATCATGTATGTTGATATATATCAGGTGGATACATTGTATGATCAGGTGGATCATGTATGGTGATATGTATCAGGTAGATACTTGGTATGCATCAGGTAGACGCATTGTATGATTAGGATGATCATGGATGACGAGTTTCAGGATATTGCTCTAGATGACTTGCATTAGGACAATGTCGTGATGATGATCAGGATGATCATGTGTACATCAAGATGATGTATGGTGAGTATCAGGTTGACACTCTGTGGCCATGGACAGGTTGTGCAAAGGAAATCCTAGATTTGTTCTAGGTCACATCCAGTATGAAAAAGGACTGGCACTGTGTATCACATGTAAGACCTCTGAGATCCGATAGGTTGGATTGTGTGCCCGTAATAAGTCCTGGGATGCTCTTTCAAGGGTTTGTGATAGTGGGCCACATGTAAGACCTGGGAGATCCGATAGTTTGAGCTGTGTGCCCATAATAAGTCCTGGGATGCTCTTTCGAGAGTTTGTGGTGGGATGCTACATGTAAGACCTGGGAGATCCTATAGGTTGGGCTGTGTGCCCGTAGTAAGTCTTGGGATGCTCTTTCGAGGGTTTGTAGAAGAGGTCACATGTAATCAGTCCTAGAGATCTTGTCGGTCATGTTTAAGCACCTAAATGTTCCTGGGATGCTCTTTAGAGTTCTTGTCAGTCGTGCTATGTACATAAACATTCCTGGGACAATCTTTTAAGGTTTTGTGACAGTCACATGTAATAAGTCCTAGAGATCTGGACAGGATGAAAAAGGCCTCAGATGCTATTTAGGGTTCTTGCTAGTCAAGAGACTCTTTTAATATTTTTTTACGCATGTAATAAGTCCCAAGGATTCCATAGTATGGCCAGTGATGATGAAGAACTATAGGTGGTGGGCCTACATCCAGTATGAAAAAGGACGAGCTCTATAGAACTTCCTATGACAAGTAGATTCAGAGATTGATTAAGATAGCAGTAGCAATGACGATGACGATTATCTAATGACGATGATCTAGAGAAGAAGACTTGTGCTAGAAGACCTATGTCGAGAAGTACCTTCCTAGTTAAGAGGGATTTTTGATGTATATGTAACTTCGAAATGTATTTCATATATGTATATTGTTCTCCTATAGAGATGGTATTATTCCTCTATACAGAAGTGTTTGTATTCCTATAGAGATGTTATTATTCCTCTATACATAAGCATCGTCATTTATATTGTAAGTGTCGTAACTTATACTTGATGGGTTATTAGGTCACCTTTTTGGGGTCGGCCCTGTATAAGTCATGTGGGTCGAAGGGTTATTAGACCACCCTATTGGGGGTCGACCATGTGGGTCAAAGGGTTATTAGACCACCCTATTGGGTGTTGGCCCAGTTAGCATTATGTTAGGTGGTTAAGTTAAGGCCGACCTAGTAAAGGTTATTATGCAAGTCAAGTCAAGTATAAATAGAGTGCGGTAGGCACTCTATTTCATCATTCTATTCTCTCTCACACTCTCGGGAGAGTGGCGCACTTGTGGAGGAGGAGAAGCTACTACTAGGAGATGTCTATCTCTTATGCTTGAGTTGTATCATTGCTCTATCTATCTTTGAGGAAGTTATTGGGGTTTTTCACCTTTATGGTTTTCCCCAAGTAAACTCTGTGTCTCTTGTGTCCTTGCATTATTATGTCCATGATTGATATGCTGTAGATATGCTATACATGTTGTTCTCTTAGTTAAGATCCTAGTTCAGATTGAAGTAAATTCTGAAAAATTAACATAAGGGGGGAGGGAAAGGGATAGACATTAGGAGGTTTTGGGATTTGGTGAGGAGTAGGGAAGTTTGAGAGAAGGGGTTATTTTTAAGGAGTGGATGGGTTAGGGGAGAGAGAGAGAGTGGGGGGGAGGGGGAGGGGGAGGGGGAGGGGGTTTTGGAGAGATAGAGAGGAGGTTTATGGGAAGTAGGAAAAGGAGGGTGGTTAGGGAAAGAGAGGGTGGGTGTATGAGTAGTGGGATAAAGAGAGGTTGGGGGTAGAGGGAGGAAGAGTGGTTAGAGAGAGAGAGAGAGAGAATATTAAGTGTTGGGGGAGGGAAGAGAAATAGATAGAGGGTGGGGGAGGGAAAGAGATAGAGGGTGGGGGAGGGAAAGAGATAAATATTAGGAGGCTCAGGTCTCTCGGGAGGATTGGGTCATTTTGATAGAAGGGGGTATTTATTAGGAGAGAGAGAGAGAGAAAGGGGGGTTAAGGGTAGGAGAAGGATGGGGGGTTAGGGGGAGAGAAGGTGGGTGTATGAGTAGAGAGAAAGAGAGGTAAGGGGTAGAATGAGAAAGAGTGATTACATAGAGAGAGAGAGGTGTGTGGCAACAATAAGGGTTAGAGGAGTACAACGAGATGGAGAGTGGGTGTAGTAAGGGTTAGGGGTAGGATGGGAGAGAGAGAGAGAGAGGGAAAGAGAGAGGTATTTTTATGGGTGGGGGTAAGGGGGTGAGTATGTGTGTGTGTTCCTATTAGGAAATAGGGGAAGAGAGGGAGGGTGGGGGTTATGCATAGGTGGATGAGTAGGGGGTTGAGAGAGAGAGAAAGGGAGAGATATGGGAGTGATTAGGGGAAGGAGTGAGGAGGGAAGAGGGATGTTGGAGGAGGGAAAGAGATAGATATTAGGAGGGTTATGACTTTGGGGAGGAGATAAGAGGGTTATGAGTAGAGAGAGAAGGAGGGGTTAGTGGTTGAGAGAGAGAGAGAGAGAAGTGGCTTGGAAGGGGGTTTATGAGAGATAATGAGGGGGTTAGGGCTAAGAGGCTTGGGAGCATTTTAGGAAAAGAGGTAAAGGGGTTATGAGTAGGGAGAGGAAAATAGGTTAGTGGTTGAGAGAGAGAGAGAGAGAGAGAGAAATATGGAGGTGATTAGGGTGGAGGGAGGAGGTACGATTGGGGAGGGATGGAGATAGAGATTGGGAGGGTTAGAGATTTGGTGAGGATTAGGGATGCTCGAGAGAAGAGAGAGAGAGATGGGAGGGTGTTTCATGGTGTCGAGGAGGGGGATTATAAAAAATAAAGAGATGCGGATAAGGCTTAGGAGAGAGAGGAAGAGAGAGGGGGAAGGGGTTGGGGCAGAGATAAAGGTGTTGGGTTTAAGGGTATGTGGATGAGTAGGGGGAAGAGAAAATGAGAGAGGATTTTACTAAGGGTTATGGGGATGAGAGAGAGAGAGAGAGAGAGGTTAGTGGTAAGGGTATGAGTAGGGGGTTAAGAGAGAGATAAAGGGAGTTATTAGAGAGAGAGTGGAAGGAGAGCCCAGGTAGAGGATTAGGGTTATGGGTAGGGAGATGCGTAGGGGTTTAGAGAGAGAGAGATAGGTGATTAGGGTTAGAGGGAGGACAGATGTTGGGGTAGAGTAGGAAATATATATCAAGAAGGTTAGGGGTTTGGGGAGGAGAAAAACAATTTGAGAGAACAGGTTAGAGAGAGAGAGAGATAGAGAGATTTATATTGAAGTGGTATTGGTTTGGGGAGTGCTAGGGAAGTTAGTGAGAAGGGGATAGTATAGGGGGATAAAGCTGGAGATGTGGGAAGGGATGTGAGGGTAGATAGGGAGAGAGATAGTGGAGGGGTGATTAGTTGTAGTGAATATGAGGCTTAGGAGAAACATAGAGAGGGGTGATTATGTATAGGATAGAGAGAGAGAGGATGGGTTTGTAATGGTAACAAGAAGGAGGGGGGCAGAGAGAGGGGGAGGAGGGTGGTTAATAGTATGGGTGGGATTAGAGGGGTGAGTGTGTGTGTGTTAGAGATAGAGAGGGGGGGTTGTTATGGGATAGGGGAGAGATATAGGGGTGGGTTTTAAGGCTAGGTGAGAGAGAGAGAGAGAGAGAGAGCTAATGGAGGGGATTTGAGGGGTTGGAGAGAGGATGGGGATTGGGGGTTTAGGAGAAACATAGTGTGAGGAGGGGGATTATGGATAAGGGGGTAGATATATAGAGAGTGGGAGAGGTGGTAGGGTGAAGGGGGTTTTGGAGAAATATAGGGGGGTAGGGGTAGTAAGAGAAGGATGGGGGTTAGGGGGAGAGAGGGTGGGCATATTAGTAGAGAGAGAAAGAGGGAGTTTGGGTAGAGGGAGAAAGAGTGGTTAGAGAGAGGGTGAGAGAGAGAGATATTGGGGGTGATTAGGGGAAGGAGAGAGGAGGGAGCATGGGGGGAAAGAGATAGAGATTAGGAGGGTTAGGGATTTGTTGAGGAGTAGGGAAGTTTGAGAGAATGGGGTATTTTTCAGGAGTGGAGGGGTTGATGAGAGAGAGAGAGAGAGAGAGAGAAGTGGTAGGGGGGATGGGATTTTGATGAGAGAGGGCGGTTAGGGGTAGGAGAAGAAGGACCAATATTAGTGGGAGAGAGGGTGGGTGTATTATTAGAGAGAGAAAGAGAGGTTAGGGGTAGAGAGAGAGAGAGAAAGAAGGGTTTAGGGATAGGGGGGTGAGGAGTGGGCTAGTTGTGGTTTAGAGATAGACAGAGGGGGTCTTTTTGGGATAGGGGAGAGAGAGAGGGGTGGTTGTTAGGGAAAAGTGAATTAGAGAGATAGAGGGAGAGAGGGACAGAGCTAAAGGGGGGATTGTTGGGGTATGAGAGAGGATGGGGGTTGGGGGGTTTAGGAGAAACATAGTAATAGGGGAGGCTTATGGATAAAGGGGGAGATATATAGAGAGATAGCTAGAGTAGTGGTGGTTAGTGGTAGTAGGAGAGAGAGAGAAAGAGAGAGAGAGAGAGAGGTGGTAGGGGGAAGGGGGTTTTTGAGAGAGATGAGAGTTAGGGGTAGGAGAATTTTGGGGGTTAGCACCAAAGAGGGTGGGTGTATAATCAGAGAGAGAAAGAGAGGTTAGGGGTATAGGGAGAAACAGTGGTTACATAGATGGGGAGAGAGAGAGAGGGAGAGAGAGAGAGAGAGAGGAAACTATAATTGTTGGGAGAGGAAAAATAAAGAGAGAGATGGGGGGATAGTAAGGGTTGGGGGGATGGGTAATAGAGAAAAAGGGAGGAGGAAGGTAGTTTTAGGTGTGGGATTAAGAGGGTGAATATGTGTGTTTTAAAGAGAGAGAAAGTGGGGTTATTTTAGGGAGTAGGTAGACAGAAGGAGTGGTGGGGGTTATGTGTAGGTGGATGATTAGGGGGTTGAGAGAGAGAGAGAAATTGAGAGAGAGAAAGATGGCAAGTAATTAGGGGAAGGAGAGAGGAGGTAGGATGGGGGAGAGAAAGAGATATAGATAAAGAAGTTTAGAGGTTTGGCTAGGAGTAGTAAAGTTTGAGAGAAGGGGTTGTTTTGCATGAGTGAGGGTGTTAGAGAGAGAGAGAGAGAGAGAGAGAGAGAGAGAGAGAGTTGGTAGGGGGGAGGGTGTTTTGGAGAGAGGGGGTGTTAGGGGTAGGAGGAGAAGGAGGGGGGCTAGGGGGTGAGAGGGTCAGTGTATGAATAGAGAGAAAAAGATAGGTTAGGGGGGTAGAGAGATAAAGAGAGAGAATGGGATAGGGATAGGGTGATGAGGGTTGGGTGGTTTCTAGACGGAGAGAGAGAGAGAGAGAGAGAGAGAGAGAGAGAGATGGTTATTAGGTGTAGTGGAGAGGAGGGGGTGGGGGAGAGAAATATATAAAGATTAATGGGGTTGGGGGTTTGGGGAGGAGGAGGGAAATTTGTGATAAGGGTGGGTATAGGGTTGGGATAGAAAGA
The DNA here is from genome assembly GCA_027924585.1 of Larix kaempferi. Taxonomy (NCBI): domain Eukaryota; kingdom Viridiplantae; phylum Streptophyta; class Pinopsida; order Pinales; family Pinaceae; genus Larix; species Larix kaempferi. The sequence continues at coordinate 25,711 of BSBM01002575.1, read as the reverse complement.
GATAGATATTAGGAGGATTAGGGATTTGGGGACATGTAGGGAATTTTTAGAGAGGGGGTTATTTTTTAGTAGTGGAGGGATTGAGAGAGAGAGAAAGAGAGAGAGAAGTGATAGGGGGAGGGGGTTTTGGAGAGAGAGAGGGGGGTTATGGGTAGGAGGAGAAGGAGGTGGGTTAGGGGAGAGAGGGTGGGTGTATGACTAGAGGGAGAAAGAGATGCTAGAGGTATATGGAGGAAGAGTGGTTAGATACAGAGAGAGAGGCAATAGTAAATGTTGGGGGAGGACAAAGAGAGAGAGAAAGAGGGAGGGTGGAGGAGGGAAAGAGATAGAGATTAGGAGGCTTAGGTATTTAGGGAGGATTAAGGTAGTTTTATAGAAGGGGGTATTTTTTTGTTTTGGGGGCAGAGAGAGAGAGAGGTGGTAAGGGGGAGGAGATTTTGGAGTGAGAGAGGGTGGGATAAGGGTAGGTGAGAAAGGAGGGGTGTTAGGGGAAGAGAGGGTGGGTGTATGAGTAGGGAGGTTAGATAAAAGGGAACTTTCATTTAGTATTATAGGTGTGGATTTGGGTGAGAGGAAGAGAGTGGGGGGGACAAGGTGTCCAGAGATAGAGATATGGTGGGTTGGTTAGTTATGCAAGTAGGAGAGAGAGAAATAGGGGGGTTACAGAGAGAGATGGGGTGGGTGTTAGTGGATTTCGGGAGAGATAAAGTAGTGTGAGTTAGGAGTAGGAGAGAGAGAATGAGAGAGGGTGTTAGTTGGTTGGAGAAAGAGAAAGAAGTGGGGGTTAGGTGTAGGTGGAGTTTGGGAGAGAGAAAGTGGGAGAGGGTGTTGTTAACACCTAAAAAGTGATCACTAGCTCATTCCCTTACTCACATGACCCATTTGTCCACTTTTCCACCATCTGAGCCTCTGAAACCAACAAAAGGTCACCAAAAGACCTTAGTACACCCCTTTTTCCATTAAAAAAGATTATTTTTCCAAGAAAATCATAAAAAACCCTCAAAAAGGGTCCAAATTCCCAAAAATATTAAAAAGGGAATTAAAATATTATTTTTATTCAAAAAAGGAAAAAGGAGGGAAAAGTACCTAAACCATGTTGGTCAATACCATTTGGTTTCCACAAAACCACAAATGGTATCTCCCACCACCAAAACCTATAAAAAGGTGGTAGGGGCTCCTCATTTCACATCCTTCCATTATCTCATCCTTATGCTGCTGAAATCTCCCATGAGCACTTTTAGCCATTGAAGCAACCTTGGAGAAAGAGACCTATTGGAGTTTGGAGCTACTCATCTTGGGAGTTGCTCAACATCAACCTTCACCATTGAAGGTAATATCGCAAGCACTTGCTTGCCCCCCCCACTTTTCAATACAAAAAATTATTTATTATGTTTCTTGTTCTTGATTTTGAAATATTTACATTATTTGCTTAGATTCTTGTTTAGATCCATGAAAAGCATTGTTTATTTAGTTTATTGTTTTTATTTCTATTGAAACTGCTACTACTAGTTAGTAGGTGCCCATAGCACTAAGCTTGGTTGCAAAACCGAGCCAACAGTTTTTGGCGACTCCGCTTTGGTTTGAACTTTAGATCTCTAGCTTTGCCATTAAATCTTAGTTTTTATGAGTTTTTAACCATTAGATCCATAGATCTGCCATCTTAGACAGCAGATCCATTGCTGTTCTGAGATTTGGCCCCAAAAAACAGCCCTAAATTTTAAATTTTCGAGTTCGTTTCTCGTTTTCCGTGCACGGCTTCCGCCTCGCGGCTTTTTGCCAGACAGTCGCGCGGTCCATCGCGACTTTTCTGCATTTTTCCACGCGGTCCATCGCGGCCTTTTTCCAGACAGTCGCGCGGTCCATCGCGACTTTTCTGTGTTTTTCCGCGCTGCACACCGCGGCTTCGCGGCCTTTTTCCGCGCTGTCCATCGCGACTGTGCGCCCAAAACCTGCGCGGTCCATCGCGACTGTGCGCCCAAAACCTGCGCGGTCCATCGCGACTGTGCGCCCAAAACCTGCGCGGTCCATCGCGACTGTGCGTCCAAAACCCGCGCAGTCCATCGCGACTGTTCGGCCAAAACCCGCGCGGCCCATCGCGGCTGTTCGTCCAAAACCCGCGCGGCTGAATTTTTTCATTCGGCCATCCCGATTTTGAAAAATATTTTTTACTGTACTTTCTGCCCATAGCACATTTTTTACAGTATCAAATTCTGCATATTTTCCAGATTTAGAAAATTTTTTTACTATTTAAAAGTGCATACATAGAAATCTTTTTAAAAATTTTCAAGAAAGTGAAAGAAAGATTCATTTTGCATTCTTTATCTAGATTCAAATTTTTTCTTGTTTACTTCTTTAGAATCTTGCCCTTAGCAAATTTTATTGAAACGAAGAAATCCATTTATTTCTTTTAGAAGTTTATTATTTGCTTTCATAAATCCAAAAAATCCATTATTTTTTGAGTTATTTTTGAAAAAGCAAATTAATTTCTTTTAGTGAAAAAAGTCTTAAATATTTGCTTATTATTTTTCGAAAAGTCCTTTATTTTTTGAAAAATTTCCCTTAAAGCATTTAATTTTTTCAAGTTCAGTTTACAACACCTCACGTGCACTCACACGATCACTTAATTGAACTAAGACTTAAAACTTACCCTAATTTGAACACACTCTTAACCCCACTTGGGGAACACGAAAAGAATTCTTGTAGCTAGGTAGTATTGGGGGGATAGGTGTTCCAATAACACCCCTCAGTTCATACATCTGAGACATAGAAGTTGTCCAATTAGGGAGCTAAAATCTCTTAGTACTTTTTGGCGCGGGTCACAACCGGTTTGTGGGAAGGCCTCTCCCCTAGGAGGGTTGAAGTCGCGAGGATGGTTCCGGAAGCCTGAGTGGGATACCGAAACCCATTCAGTAACCGAAGGGCTACCATTCGCAGTTCTCGGGATATCCCTGTATTGGGATATTGCGATCAAAGGACCAAACGGCAGATTTACCTTTTCTCGACGCGTCATGAACGGAGTATCCTAGTAGCCTGTCTTTTTAGGATTGATTACCCGGTGTCCCTCCCGGTAGGGGGATATCTAGCCGTTGTCTCTACATTCATATTGTCTGACTTGGATTTCATCACCTTGCAGGGGATATCGTCTGTTTGAGTCACAATACTTTTAGATTAGGTGTTTGCATGATCTTTACCACCTTTTGAGTCTAGTTACACCTATTTTTTCTAGGAGCCGTTTGCATGTTGGTATTCTGACCGGTTGTTGCATTCCTCCACTTATTGTAGCACAGCTGCTAGAATAAGTGCATTTTTTGAGGATTGATTTTTTGGCCTGTGAGCCTTCTCTTTTCACTCCCCTTTTTGCACCCTTGGTTGCATTAGGGTTTTTGAGTCTTTTACATATATATCACCACCTGATACTTAAAACAATTTTTAAATAAAAAACATATTCTCACCATTGAGAATTCTAGACGTTCTCGTCGTCTACAGGGCGAACTCCCAGAGTTTAGTCCACTTGGCTCTCCACGTCACGGACGCAGAGCATTATCCCTTAATTCGACACATCGTCGATCATCTAGACGGTCATCCGATTCTGACATACCCCACTTCACCTTTGATTTGGAGGTAGAATCCGAAAACCCCACAGAGTTACCACCAACCACAATTATGTCTGGAACACCAGTTGATCCACTATATACGTTAACCATAGGTCAGACATCCGCAGACCCTTCTGCGGTAGTACCATCAACGGCAACAGCCACCCCCTTGGGTATGCCCAACATGGGTAACACTCCACATTCAGGAATGCCTAACACAGGACCACCACCTGTCATGGGCATGCCCAACATGGGGGTCATACCCCCTTCGGTTTCCACAAACCCTATCCCAAGAATCCCTAGTACGATTCCTAACCCAAGTGTAACTCCTGTTGCACTTGGGAATGCTATCCCAGGAATCCCTAGTGCGATTCCTAACCCAAGTGTAACCCATGTTGCACTCGGTAGTGCTATACCAGGAATCCCTAGTGCGATTCCTAACCCAAGTGTAACCCAAGTTGCACTTGGGAGTGCTAACCCATATCAGGCCACACCTTTTGGAGGGCACATACCCTCCATACCTAGCATACCTATAGGCGCTACTGGACCCCTACACCATACCACAATGGCTAGGCAGGTCCCGGTTCCGGTCACCACATCCGCTAGTCTACCATACATGGCAAGTCTCAACCTGCCAGATTTAGCTAGGCTCACAAATGACCCCATCAGGCATGATCCTGCTTGGCCCCATATGCCCACTAAACTTCCCTCTGACATCCCTAAGTTTGAGGGTAAGGCAGGAGAAGACCCCCAAAACCACATCATGTCCTTCCATTTATGGTGTTCCTCCAACTCCATAGTGGATGACTCAATCCGCCTCCGGCTTTTACAACGCACCTTCACTGGCTCCGCAGCCAAATGGTATATCGAGCAGCCCCATGGGATGCATGCCACATTTACCTCCCTTGCCTCGACTTTCCTACAATTCTTTCAGCTACCTGTCCGCTATGATGCGGGTGTCGAGATCCTACTGTCTTGCAGACAGAACACGGCCACGCATATCACTGACCATATCCATGATTGGCGTCGGCGCCGAAGCCTATGCAAGATTAAATTAGACGACCGAATCTTTTTAGACTGGTTCCTTAAATCCCTCCTTCCTCTCATTGCGAAGGATGTAGCATCTGAAAGACCTCAGTCTGAGGAAGAGGCCATCCTCAAGGCCCAACAGTTTGATCTCATCTACGCCCAGTCGGGTTACCTATACACGATCATACCGGACGCCCCACGAGGCGACTCTGCACGCGGTGACACACCGGGGGCATCACATGCCGCTGATGGCATTATTGGCCAAATTACACCGCAAGCAAAACCTTTCAGTATGGTGAGCACCATGCCCGCCCCAGACCTTTCTAGGGCTACATCTAGTTCCGGAGCGACGACCTCCTATGCTGCAACAAACCAGACCCATCACGTTCATGGACCCTCTTGTCCACAACATTGTTATGGCCAAGCGCCATCAGCATATGTACCTCCTACATACTATGCTCAACCTACGGTTCAGACCCCCATGCAGTTCCCACAACAGCCCATGCATTACCCACAACCGGTTGCACCAGCTAACCTCACACCTCCACCAGCTCAGGGATACCAACAACCCCAACAGGCAACTGGACCACCTCCAGCTCCACCTGCATACTATCCACCGCAACCTGCTCCTACACTTGCGGCTCCCCAGAACCCCCCAATGCTCAAGGGCATGTGTACGCACAACAACATCAGCTCCAATACCAAAATAACCAATGCAACCAAGGTGCGCAACAGAACCGTGGTAGAGGTCATAACCGCGGTAATAACCAACAACATCAGCAAGGTCCTCCACCTCCCAATCCTCCGCAGAATAACAATGCTGCTCCTCCCAACCGCAATCCGGATCGGAATCCTAAGCAGCCTAGAAATAATAACCTCAGAACAAACCACCCTTGTTCTATCTGCGGGGTCTATGGTCATTACACGCATTCTTGCCCACATTTGGAGCGAGCTCGACAACTCTGGACTGACGATGCACATCGTCAAGGGCAAGCAGCTCCTCAGCCACCGCCCAACCCTCCACCACCTCAACATCAACCCTTAGTGCTGCAAAACCCCTTTCCAAACCAGGGTGTAGTTAACACTCAGCCGTTAGCCCCCCCTCAGGGAAACGTGCCACCCCAGCAGATCACTTATGCAGCCCCTGATCAACCCATGTTCGATTCAGGTACTCACCATTTGTTGACGATGTCGACTGTCGCTGCCAACCTCCAAACCCGTCGGAACCAATATGGCTCCACCTCTGAAGCCCCTCCCACCGACAAAAACACTAACGTTAATCCCACAGATCAAACGTTACGTATACCTCCGGCTTCACTTGATGGCGCTTCCAAAGCACCTCGCTTCCCACTTTGTCGCATCAACAGTAATCCCAATGCTCGCGCTGCGTCGAATTACAACATCCTAGACGACTTAGCCCAGTCTCCTGCAGCCATGTCTGCTTTAGAAGTTTTGCAAAACTGTCCTTCGCAGCGCAAAACTTTGCTCTCTGCCATTGGCGCCATTGACCCCAATGATTCACAGTTGATCGCATTCGATTCAGACCAGTCTGAACCCCGCCTGCCTTCCTCTTTAGCATTCCAAGTTTCCGTTTCTGTTCGGAATCTTGTCATCCATCGGTGCATTATCGATGAAGGGGCCTCCACATGCGTCATGTCCACATTTGTTTGGCAGAAGTTGGGATCCCCTACTCTCCAGCAGTCCACCACTGCATTACGAGCTTATGACGGCCGTTCGGATCAACCCCTAGGTCTGTTAGCCAATGTCCCTGTCCAGCTGGCGGGTAAAACCGTGCTCATTGACATTAAGGTCATCAATGCTCCACTAGACTATAACCTTTTACTTGGTCGCAACTACATGTACGCCATGAAAGCGGTTGCCTCATCCGTTTTTCGTACCATGATGTTCCCCCATGAGGGACGCATGGTCAAGGTCGACCAGCTCACCTATTACGATCCCAAGGCCCCTACCACACCTGAAAATGGTCTCACCATGGTTGAACAACCTGTTTGTGGTGCAACTACCTCATTCATTTCCTCAGTAGGACCCAGACTTTACTCCGAGGCGTCGATAACCTCTACATTCCAGGCCATTCCACCACCGTCACCGGAGACCCAGGTCGCTAACCTCTGCACTCTTTCACAAACACCCGGTAATCAACCCTCCTTGTTACCCAAACCACCATTGGTCCCTAGTCACATCGGTGTTACACCTATCCACACAATCCCCTTTCTATTTCCTCCTTCGGGTGTAGTAAGCGCCCCGTTTATGGCTACCCTTAGTCTCCCTGGGTTAACATTAGGATTACCCGTGTGGTATATTACGCCTCCCGTTCCTCCACCGACACCAAATGTCATCCTACAACCGGTGCAACCCATTGTTACTTCTACCCAACCACCTCCCGGTATCACGACTCCTTCGTCGTCGACGAATCCCCCTCCAATCGTCAGGCCCACTGGGGGCAGAGGCCCACAACCATACACTGCGGTTCCCCCACCCAAGGCAGTTAAACCTCCCCCCATATTTCGTGCTCCTCCAAAATGCTCGCTGTGTGATGAGTTAGGCCATCCAACCCATCAGTGCCCACAGTTACCTGCATTGCAGGAACACATGCAAATGTTGGACGACGACCCCAACATCCCGGTGGTCAAACTAGATCCAAACCCTATGCCTCGTGATAAATCACTGCGTACCAACCACCCATGTGCGATATGCGGTATTTATGGCCACTACTCGCATAACTGTCCTGACATCCCAGACTACAGAGCAGCTCTCTACGAGATGAACAATTTGGACCTAGAGACGGCACCCTCTACTATCGAGGAGATCTACCCTCCCGCATCATCCTCATCCGGAGAGATTAACACCATCTATATGATCTCTTCGACTACCACTACCTCATCACTCGATTTGACCACTCAAAGGTCCCGCAATGATGAAGAGGTTCTCGAGACTCCTACTACCTTTGATTATCCCGGGGAAGACATGCACCATCGTCCATACTTCCTCCTGGAAGAGACTTCATCCACCACCGCTACCCAATCCGCGGTTGAGTCCAAGGATTTCCTTCCTACTAAAATCGACTGGTTAACGGATCCCATGGCCGATATTTCTCCCGTCATCCACATTGACATCTCTGACCCACTTGGTGCCCTTCATACCATCACATTAGGAACCTCCCACAGTGAGCATGAGATCGGAGAATACCAACAACTGTTCCAAGAATTCACTGATGTCTTTACTTGGTCAGATACCGAAATGCCTGGCCTTGACCCCGCCATTTATATGATCTCCACTGGATACCCCTCTGTCCGGTCGGCCCCTTCCATTGATCCCTTTGACACACAGGTTGAACCCTTTCAAATCAACCAGGAAACCACATGTCCACAACATGGGGGCATGCCCAAAACCTTGCCTACTCATCATCACCGTGATCCTCGTCGGAGATACTGGGGGCATCCACCCCACAAAGGGAATCCCCCATTATCATATCATCACTTCAGTATGCCACCACGACCCACAGCCTCATGGTATAACACCCCGCCAGCAGTTGCTCAATGCCCTATTGATCTCTCTATGAGACAACATCTGCACCACATTGACACCTCTGAGTTAGGGGGCATAATAGATTACCTCGACCCCGGGATAGGGGGCATGATCAATCATTTTGAACCTTCCCCATCATCTCTATCTCAACACCTCAATGAGCCCATCGTTCAAACCAACACATATGTGATCCACAATCACAAACCCCATGCACATAGCATGGGGGCAGACCATTAACCCTGCTCACTTTTTCATATTCGTGATCTCAACCATTTTTGAGGTCACGTGTCACTTGTATATTTCAGTTGATTTGATACACCTAGTATTTTTCCCCCACGGGTAATCATTTCTCCCCACCATTACATCCTTGGCTTGGTGGGCTCACCTTTATTTACAACCATTTTTTAACTTAGTTATTTCCTTTCACCATTCTGGAGTCCTTATGACCTCCGTTTTTCGCACCATGTGCACCGCCGGATTCATATTTCTGTGCCCGTGATGATGCTTGAGATCATTTCTCGCTCTCACCAGGACCAATATCAACATTGTGTCCCGACACCTTGTCACCTCGGTTTGCGTGCCACATCGGTCATAGCCCGTTTTTGACGTGCCTTATATTGCCGGATTTAGTTTTCCACGCTCGTGATGATGCTTGAGATCATTTCTCGCTCTCACCTTTCGATTTCCCGGGCATTTTTTCCATGCCCCCTCGTCACCTCGGCTTGCGTGCCACATCGGCCGTTCTCCGTTTCCGACAATCCTTATGTCACCGGATCCAGTTTTCCGCACTGATGACGATGGTTGAGACCTTTTCTCGCCCTCATCAATCCATTTTTTGTTCGGTATAATTTTATCCCTTTTTCGGGCCGAGCAACCCCTTTTTACGAAAAAGGCACTTAGGGAGTTTCTGTTAAGCTCTTTTCTGACTCCTAAAACAATGAAAAGATCGCCGAGCAATCTTGCTTCCTTTCATGCTCGATAAACGTATCTGAAAGGGCGTCTACCTGGTATAAGTTTACCCCTTTTCCGGACCTCATAGACTAATTACGAAAAAGGTATACTCTAGTCACATCGGCTAGAAGAGTTCTCCATCCGCATCATTTTATCCTTTTTCGGGCCTTGGAGACTAAACTTACGAAAAAGAAACACCAACAGAGTCCACTTACCGTTTTCAGACTCTCTAAACATGAAAGCAACCATGAGCATGCGCCGTCCTGGGCTCACAAAATCCACAGGACCGTACCATTTCAGAGCACACTTTTATCCCTTCTTGGAGCTCATTAAAACTACGAAGAAGGAAGAATGGTGCCTCTTGGCGCCACGACAGATCATGTCTACTCACATAGCAGCTTCCCCATTCTGGTCGCCTTTGTTCAGAGTATTCTGCAGTATGTCACCCGGAAACTCCCTCGACAGCTACCATCAGCTTCACCCCCCCAGAGTCAGTACATACCCTTCAGTCCCTAAAGATGATCCCCACACCTACAAGTCAGTTCCCTACGCTGCCAGGTCAACCACGTCATCATGCTCTGAACAAAGGAAGTTTGAGTCTACCCATTTTTGACCCAGTTATTTCCCATCCCCACAAGTATGTCAGTCCTACCAGCAGTACTACACCACTTCAGTTCTACACCTCGTGCTCCTGTCAAGGAAACATCATTGCCTTGTTAGTTGCTGGTCTCCCTCTGTCGACGACAACCACATTGATTCCAGAGGATAGACCTAGAGGTCCCTGTGTCTTGGACTCATTACCATTTATAATGGGTGCCTACGGATCATTTCGAGAGGAATCCTCAGTGCCTCTCCAAATGGTTGTTTCTCACATGCTCGACTTCAACACCTTGATCGCATCGTTGAGACTCGCACAGGGTATTGGTCCGTTCAGTTATTAGTCGAAGACCCCGGATACCTCCTGACTCCTCCACATTTGAGAGTCTTCCTATGGATCACACCAGCTACACTTTTTTCTATGGATATCCGGGTTGCGCATGGCGACAGTATTCAGATTTACACCTGTTTCATACTCCCTTGAGTATACAATTACATTAATTCTCAGAGATGACTCATAGTCTTGAGTCCCTACAGATGTTGGACACCTTCAGTTTCAGCAGTTCCACAGTTAATCCAGGTGTATCAGTTATTGAGATCACTCATGATCATGAGTATATCCCACAATCATGTCCCCTCTGGACCATTATGATGTACCAGTATATTTCTTTACGTATTAGATCCCCCTTCTTGGGACTAATTGTTTTGTATATGTCTTGATACGAGCATGGGAATGCCCGCCTCGTCCTTTATCAGAGATTATACCTCATTCATATTGAGGCCATGTAATATTTTTGTTTTTGCAGCTTCCAAGGGCCGTGGCTCCAGTCTCCAACCGGTCTCTTCTCTCCCCTAAACCCCAGAAAAAAGGACAAAAGAACTATGATGTCTATCGGCCATACGATGAGCTCCTGCCCTCACACATCAGGGGGCAATCTGTTAACACCCTAAAAAGTGATCACTAGCTCATTCCCTTACTCACATGACCCATTTGTCCACTTTTCCACATCTGAGCCTCTGAAACCAACAAAAGGTCACCAAAAGACCTTAGTACACCCCTTTTTCCATTAAAAAAGATTATTTTTCCAAGAAAATCATAAAAAACCCTCAAAAAGGGTCCAAATTCCCAAAATATTAAAAAGGGAATTAAAATATTATTTTTATTCAAAAAAGGAAAAAGGAGGGAAAAGTACCTAAACCATGTTGGTCAATACCATTTGGTTTCCACGAAAACCACAAATGGTATCTCCCACCACCAAAACCTATAAAAAGGTGGTAGGGGCTCCTCATTTCACATCCTTCCATTATCTCATCCTTATGCTGCTGAAATCTCCCATGAGCACTTTTAGCCATTGAAGCAACCTTGGAGAAAGAGACCTATTGGAGTTTGGAGCTACTAATCTTGGGAGTTGCTCACATCAACCTTCACCATTGAAGGTAATATCGCAAGCACTTGCTTGCCCCCCCCACTTTTCAATACAAAAAATTATTTATTAGTTTCTTGTTCTTGATTTTGAAATATTTACATTATTTGCTTAGATTCTTGTTTAGATCCATGAAAAGCATTGTTTATTTAGTTTATTGTTTTTATTTCTATTGAAACTGCTACTACTAGTTAGTAGGTGCCCATAGCACTAAGCTTGGTTGCAAAACCGAGCCAACAGGTGTAATAAGGGTTAGGTGGAGGGGGGAGAGAGAGAGGGAGATGAGGTATAGGTTTTAAGGGTTTGCTAGAGAGAAAAATTAGTGTTGGCTAGGGGTAGGTGGAAGAGTATGGGAGTGAAAAAATGAGAGAGTGTTTTAGTAAGGGTTAGAGAGAGAGAGAGGTTAGTGTTAAGGGTAGGAGTAGGGGGTTGAGAGGAAAAGAGATGGGGTTTATGGGTAGGTGGATGAGTAGAGGTTTAGAGAGAGATATAAAGATAGAGCGGGTGGGTGTTATGAGGTTGGGGGAGTGAAAATGTTTGGGTTTAGGGTAAGTCAGATGAGTATAGGTGAGAGAGAATGAGACAAGGTGTTAGTAAGGGTTATGAGAGAGAGAGAGAGAGAGAGAGAGAGAGAGAGAGAGAGAGGTGGTAGGGGGGGAGGGTGTTTAGGAAAGATAGAGGGGGCTTTGGGATAGAGGTAGTAGGATGGGTTTTAGGGAAGCGAGTTCTAAGAGAGAGAGACAGAGTTGGGGGTTATTAGGGGTAGGGGGAGGAGGGACGTTTAGGGAGAGAAAGAGGTAGAGATAAAGACTTTAGTGGTTTGGGGACAAGCGAGGAAATTTGAGTTAAGGCAGTATATTCAAGAGTGTGGGGTTGGGATTTGGAGGATATATATATATAATATATAAAGAGATAGAGAGTAGGGGGTGGGGGTTTAGGAGTGATAAAGGGGGGTCATGTGTAGGGGGATTCAAAGGGGTGTTAGTAAAAGAGAGAGGAGGGTTATGATTAGAGAGAAAACTATTAGTTAGGGGTAAAGAGAGAGAGTGATAGGGTCAAGGTTTTGAGGCAGAGTAGGAAAGTTAGAGAGAAGGGGGTTTAATTGAGGAGTCTTGGGTGTGGATTTGAAGGAGAGAGAGAGATATGGAGGAAGGTGGGGTGAGAAGAGAAAGGAAAGGGGGTTTTCTAGTGGTGGGAGTATGAGAAAGAGAAAGAGGAGGGGTTAGAGAGAGATAAGGTGGGTGTTAGCAAATTGTAGGAGAGAGAAGTAGTGGGTGTTAAGGGTAGGTGGAGGAGTATGGGATATAGAAAATGAGATAGGGTGTTAGTAAAGGTTTGGTCGAGAGGGAGAGAGAGAGAGAGAGAGAGAGAGAGAGAGAGAGAGTTTAGCGGTATGGGTAGAGGGTTGGGTGAGAAAGAGGGAGAAAGAGAGAGAGGGGGTGGGTTTTAGGGGGCTAGGGCAGAGAGAAAGTAGTTGGGATTAAGGGTAGGTGGAGTATGGGAGATAGAGAGAATGAGAGAGGGTCTTAGTAAGGGTTAGTCAGAGGAGGGGAGAGAGATAGAGAGGGGTTAGTGGTAGGGGTAGGTGTAGGTGTAGGGGGTTTAAAGAAAGAGAGAGAGAGAGAGAGAGATGGGGAATGATTATGGGTAAATGGATTAGAGATGTTGGGATAGTGAAAGAGATAAATATCAGGAGGGTTAGGGTTTTTAGAGGAGTAGAGCAATTTGAAAGAAAGGTGTATAGTTGAGGAGTTGGGAGGTTTGGGGAGAGAGATATTGAAGGGCTCTGTGTTTGGCGACAATGAGGGTATTTAAAGAAAAGTGGGTATTATACATGGAGAGAGAGATACGTGTAGGAAGGTGGGGGTAGATAGAGAGAGATAGTAGGGGTGGTTAGTTGTAGGGGATAGGAAGGCTAGGAGAAACATAGAGAGGGGGGATTATGGAGAGAGAGAGAGAGAGAGAGATTAGTGCTATGATTATGGGAGGGAGAGAGATAGAGAGATTAGTGCTATGATTATGGGAGGGAGAGAGAGAGAGAGAGAGAGCTAGGTTAACATTAAGGGTAGGTGAATTAGTACAAAAGAGAGAGAGGGAGAGAATGTTAGGGGGTTGGGGGGAGAGAGAAAATGAGAAAAGGTTTTAGTAAGGATTAGGGGGAGGAGGTGAGAGAGAGAGAGTGGGGAGGGGTTAGTGGTAGAGGTAGCAGTAGGGGATTGAGAGGGGGGTTTTTATGGAGTAGGGGAAGAGGGAGAGGGGTTGAAGTTATAGGTAGGTGGATGAGTACATTTTTAGAGAGATGGGGAGCGAGAGAGTTGTGGGATGATTAGGGGTAGTGGGGACGAGGCAGGTTGGGGTAGAGAAAGAGATAGATATTGAGAGGGTTAGGGGTATCGAAAGGAGCACAACCATTTTAGAGAAGGGGATATGGTTGAGGAGTGGGGGGGTTTGGAGAAGAGAGAGAGAGAGAGAGAGAGAGAGAGAGAGGGTTATGTGTTTGGAGAGGATTAGGGTAGTTAAAAAGAAGGATAGAGTACATTGGGAGAGAGAAAAATATGTAGGCAAGGAGGTGGGGATATATAGGGAAATAGATACTAAGGGGTGCTTACTTGTGGGGGATAGGGGGATTAATAGAAACATACAGATAAGTGGGGCTTATGGAGAGATAGAGAGAGAGAGAGATGTGTTAGGCGGTAGGAGTAGATAGAGAGAGTGTTTAGTTGTAGGAGTAGAGAGAGAGAGAGATGGGGGGTAGGGGTAGGAGGTGAGTACTTGCGGGTGATAGGTAGGGAGAGAGAGAAGGGGGAATTATGGAGATATATATAGAGAGAGATAGGTGATAGTTGTAGGAGTAGGGGAAAGAGAGAGAGAGAGAGGGTGTTTAGTGGTAGGAGTAGAGAGAGAGAGAGAGAGAGAGATGGGGGGGTAGGGGTACGAGGTGATTACTTGGGGGTGATGAGTAGGGAGAGAGAGTGGGGTAGGGATAGGGGGATCATGAGTTTGGGGTAGGTGGAAGAGTAGGGGAGGGAGAGAATGGGGGAGGGTGTTATTAAGGGTTAGGTGGAGAAGGTGAGAGGGTGAGAGAGAAGGAGAGAGAGAGAGAGATAAAGATAGATAGAGGGGAGTGAGTGGTGGGGCTAGGATTAGGAGAGAGAGAGAGAATGAGAAAGAAGTGGTATGGGGAGGAGTTTTAAGGGAGAGAGAGAGAGAGAAGTGGTAGGGGGTTTAAGAGAGAGAGGGAGAGAGAGGAGAGGTTTATAGGTAGGGGGAGTAGGATGGGAGTTAAGGAAAGAGAGTGGGGGTTATTCGTAGATAGAGAAATAAATGTTAGGTGTACAGAGAAAGAGTTGTTACGGGTAGAGAGAAAGAGGGTTTAGGGTAGAGAGAAATATTAGGGTTAGAGAGACAGAGAGAGGAAGAGATATAGGGATATTTGAGAGATGATTAGGGTTAGGGTGAGGAGGGATGTTGTGGGAGAGAAAGAGGTGGAGATCATAATTTTAGTGGTTTATGGATGAGAAGGTCAGTTTGAGAGAAGAGGGTATAGAGGTCTAGGGTGTTGAGATTTGGGTTAGAGAGAGAGAGAGATATGTTGCGAGAAATAAATAAGTAGAGATAGAGAGAGACACACATCCGGGGAGAGAAAGAAGTAGAGATGAGGAGTTTAGGGGTTAGGGGATGTGCAAGGTAGTTTGAGAGAAGGGGTATTGTTAAGGAATGGGTAGGCTTGAGGGAGAGAGAGATGGGGCCAGGGGTAGGGGTAGGAGGTGACAACTGGCGTGTTGCGGGTAGGGAGAGAGAGAGGTTTTAGGGATAGGGGTGTGAGGAGTGTGTGGGAGAGAGAGAGAGGGATTGCAGGGAGGTGTTATAGAGTATTGGGAGAGAGAAAGTAGTGGGGGTTATGTATATATGGATTAATATGGGTTTGTAAGAGAGACATAGAAAGAGAGACTCTAGGGGGGGTTTATTAGGGGTAAGGGAGAGGATTGGAGTTGGGGGTGAAAAGAGATAGACAACAGGAGGGTTAGGTCTAGAGAGAGACAGTGAGAGAGAGAGAGGCTGGGTGTCAGTGGGATGGGGGAGAAAGAGAATGAGAGAGGGTGTTAGTGGGTGGGAGAAATAGAAAGCAGTGGGGCTTAGGTGTAGGTGGAGGAGCATGGGAGAGAGAGAATGAGAGAGGGTGTTAGTAAGGGTTAGGTAGAGGAGAGAGTGAGAGAGAGAGAGAGAGGTTAATGGTAGTGGTATTATTGGGGTGAGTGGGAGAGAGAGATGGGGGATGGGTTTTACGTGTTAAGGAGAGAGAGAAAGCAATCTTGGTTAGGGGTAGTTGGAGGAGTGTGAGAGAGAGCGAATGTGAGTGTTTTAGTAAGGGTTAGAGAGAGAAATAAGTTAGTGGTACGAGTAGGATTAGAGGTTTGAGAGAGAAAGAGATGGGGGCATAGGGGTGGGAGTTATGGGTAGGAGGATGAGTAGGGGTTTAGAGACATATAGAAATAGAGATAGAGAAGGTGGTTGTTAAAGGGTTCAGGGAGAGAGAAATGTTGGGGTTTAATGGTAATTGGATGAGTATAGGCGAGGAGAGAATGAGAGAGGGTGTTAGTAATGGTTAGGAGAGAGAGAGAGAGAGGTGGTGGGGGGAAGGGGGTTTAGGGAAGAGATATGGAGATTAGTGGTAGAGGGAGGAGGATGGGTGTTATTGAAAAAGAGAGGGGGTTATAAGTAGAAAGAGAGAGAGAGAAAGAGAGAGTTGGGGAGTGATTAGGGGTAGGGGAGGAGGGACATGTAGGGAGAGGAATAAGTAGAGATCAATATTTTAGTCATTTGGGGAAGAGAAGGGTCATTTTTGAGAAGTGGGTATAGTTGAGGATTTGGGGGTGAGGATTTTCTGGAGAGAGAGAAATGGGGAGGTTGGTTATTTGTGGGAGTAGGAGAAAGAGAAAGAGTGGGGTTACAGAGAGAGAGTGTTTAGTGGTTGAGAGAGAGAGGGGAGTGGGTGGGTGTCAGTGGGGTTGGGGAGAGAGAGAAAGTAGTGTGGGTTTGGGTAGGTGGAGTAGGGGAGAGAGAAAATGAGAGAGGGTGTTATTGGGTTGGAGAAAGAGAAAGTAGTGGGGGTTAGGTGGAGGTGGAGGAGTAAGAGAGAGAGAGAATGAGAGAGGGTATTAGTAAGGGTAACGTGGAGGGGGGAGAGAGAGAGAGAGAGAGAGACGTCAATGGTAGTGGTAGTAGTGGGGTGAGTGAGAGAGAGGGGGGGATGGGTTTTAGGGTTTGATGGAGAGATAAAGGAGTCTTTATTAGAGGTAGGTGAAGGAGTATGGGAGGGAGAGAATGTGAAAGTGTTTTATTAAGAGTTAGAGAGAGAGAGAGAGGTTAGTGGTAGGGTTGGGATTAGTGTGTTGAGAGAGAAAGAGATGGGGGCAGAGGGGTGGGGTTTATAGGTAGGCGGATGAGTATGGGTTTAGAGTGAGAGAGAGAGATGTGGGGGCTAGGTGTAGAGAGAGATATATATAAAGAGTTGGTGGTTGTTAAGGGGATGGGGAAAGAGAAAGTGTTGGGGTTTAGGGGCAAGTGGATGAGCATAGGAAAGAGAGAATGAGAGAGGGTTTTAGTAATGGATAGGAGAGAGAGAGAGAGAGAGAGTTGGTAGGGGGAGGGGGTTGAGGGAAAAGAGAGTGGGGTTAGGGGTAAAGGGAGGAGGATCGATGTTAGGGAAGAAGAGAGAGGGTTATGAGTAGAGAGAGAGAGAGAGTTGGGGGATGATAAGGGGTAGGTGAGGAGGGACGTTTGGGGACAGGAAGAGGTTAGATATGAAGACTTTAGTGGTTTAGTTAAGAGTAAGGCAATTTGAGAGAAGGGGGTGTAGTTGAGGATTTGGGAGTTGGATTTTAGGGAGAGAGAGAGAGAGGTGGGGGGGGTTTATGAGAGATAAATGGAGGGGTTAGGGCTAGGTAGATTATGAGGGAGTTAGGAAAATAGAGAGGAGGTGAGAAGTTAGAGAAAGTGGTTAGGTGTAGAGAGAGAAAGAGTGGTTAGGGGTAAAGAGAGAGTGATATTATAAGTAGAGAGAGAGAGATGGTGGTAGTGGTAGGAGGTGAGGACTAGGGGTCTGGGGTAGGGAGAGAGAAAGGGTAGGCTTAAGGGATGAGGAGGGGCATGTTGTTGCGAAGAGAGAGAGATTATGTGGTGTTAGTGAATAGTGGGAGAGAGAAAGAGGTGGTTGTTAAGGGTAGGTGTATTAGTCGGGGTTTGAGAGAGAGAGAGAAGGGGTTAGGAGTGGATTTGGAGTAGAAAAGTAGATAGAGTTGGAGTCTTGTGTGTGGATTTGGGATAGAGAGGGAGAGAGGGGGGAGGGGTGTAGAGAGAGAGAAAGAGGGGCAGTTAGGTAGAGAGATGTTGGGTGTTAGTAGGTTGGAGGAGAGATAAGCAGTGGGCATTAGGGGTAGGTGGAGGATTACATGATAGAGAAAATGACGAAGGTTGTTATTAAAGGTTATAGAGAGAGAGAGAGAGAGACAATTGTTAGTGGTAGGGGTTGGAGTAGGGGGGTGGGTGAGAGAGAGATAAAGAGATAGAGAGGGGTGGGTGTTAGGAGTTTGGGGGAGATAGAAAGTAGCGGGCATTAGGGATAGGTGGAGGAGTAGGCTAGAGAGAGATAATTATAGAGGGTTCTGGTAAGAGTTAGTGGAGAGGGGAGAGAGAGGGGGGTTAGTTGTAGAGGTAGAAGGGATTTGAGAGAGAGAGAGAGAGAATGGGAGTGATTAGGGGTAGGAGGTTGAGGGAGGTTGGGGTAAATATTAGGAGGGTTAGTAATTTGGTCTGGAGTAGGGAAGTTTGAGAGAAGGGGGTATTTTCAAGGATTGGGGGGAGTTGTGAGAGAGAGAGAGAGAGAGAGAGAGAGAGAGAGAGAGAGAGAGAGAAGTGGTAGGGGGAGGGGGTTTTGGAGAGAGAGGGAGGTTAGGTGGTAGGAGAAGGAGGGGGGTTATGGGGAGAGATGGTGGTTTGTATGATTAGAGAGAGAAAGAGTCTTTAGGGGTAGAGAGAGAAAGGGGGTGATAGGTATAGGGGGATGAGGAATGTGTTGGTTGTGGGTAGAGAGGAGAGGAGGGGAGAGATAGGGGATGAGAATTGGGTGGGTTGCAGGGAGAGAGAGAGAGAGAGAGAGATTAGGTGGTAGTCGAGAGGAGGTGTGGTAAGGGAGAGAAATAGATCAATATTTATGGGTTAGTCATTTAGGGAGGAGGGAAATTAGTGAGAAGGTTTGCATATAGGGTGGAGGGAAAGAGATAGAGGTTAGGACGGTTGGGGATTTTTTGAGGAATAGGGAATCTTAATAGAAGGTATTTTTTAGGAGTTGAGGGGTTGAGAGAGAGAGATAGAGAAATGGTAGGGGGAAAGGGGGGTTATGGGTAGGAGGAGAAGGAGGAGGGTTAGAGGGAGAGAGGGTGGGTGTATTAGTAGAGGGAGAAATAGACGATAGTGGTAGAGGGAGGAAGAGTGCCTAGAGAGAGATTGAGGAGTTTGAGGTTTGGGTAGGAGGAGGGAAGCTAGAGAGAGAGTGGGGGTTTAGGAGAAAAAGAGACAAAGATCAAGGGGGTTATGGTTTTGGGAAGAAAAGGGAAATGAGAGAGAGAGGGAGAGACAGAGAGAGATGGGAGGGTAGATAGTGGTATGGGGGAGGGGGATTATAAAATACAAATATAGTGGGGTAAGGGTTAGGAGAGAAAGATAAAGAGATATAGAGAGAGGGGGTGGGTGTTAAGGGGCTGAGAGGGAGATAAAGGGAGTGGCGATTCAGTGTATATGGATGATTAGGGGGAGAGAAAGGAGAGAGGTTTTTAGTAAGGGTTAATGGGATGAGAGAGAGAGAGAGGTTAGTGGTAGGGATATGAGTAGGGGGTTGAGAGAGAGAGAAAGAGAGCTGTTAGAGAGTATGAGGAGAGCTCAGGTATAGGGTTGGGATTATGGGTAGGCAGATGCGTAGGGGTTTAAAGAGAGAGGAGAGAGAGAGAGAGAGATGATTATGGTTAGATTAAGAAATAGATATAATAGGTTCAAGGATTTGGGGAGGAGCAAGGCAATTTGAGATAAGGGGTAGAGAGAGAGAAAGAGATTGAAGTGTTATGGGTTTGGGGAGGATGAGTGAAGTTAGAGAGAAGGGGGGAGTATAATGGAAGAGAACGAGAGAAGTGGGCAGGGATGTGGGGGTAGATAGGGAGAGAAATAGTGGAGGGGTGGTTATTTTTAGGTAATAGGGAGATTAGGAGAAACATAGAGAGAGGGGGGATTGTATCTAAGAGAGAGAGAGAGAGAGAGAGGAGTAAGAGAGGGGGTCAGTAAGGGTAACAAGGAAGAGGGGGATAGAGAGAGAGTGAGGAGGGTGGTTAATGGTAGGGGTGGAGTAGAGGGGTGCGTGTGTGTGTGTGTGTTAAAGATGAAGAGACAAGGGGGTTTTAGGGGATAAGGGAGAGAGAGAGAAGTGGGTTTTAGGGGTAGATGAGAGAGAGAGAGAGAGGAGGTGGTTGGGGAGTTAGGAGAAACATAGTGAAAGGGCGAGCTTATGGATAAGAAGGATATATATATAGAGAGACAGAGAGAGGTAGAGGAGTGGTGGTTTGTTGTAGTAGAAGAGAGAGAGAGAGAGGTGTATTGAGAAGGGGGTTTTGGAGAGAGAGTGTGGGGGTTGGGGGTATGAGGAGAAGGATAGGGGTTAGGTGGAGATAATGTGGGTGTATGATTAGAGAGAGAGTGGTTACAGAGAGAGAGAGAGAGAGTTGGGAAAGGAAAGAGAGATAAAATGGGGGTAGTAAGAGTTAGGGGTTATGGGTAGGTGGATGAGTAGGTAGTTGAGAGAGAGAGAGAGAGAGAGATAGATGGGGGCTGATTAATGGAAGTAGGTAGCAAGTAGGATGGGAGAGGGAAAGAGATAGAGATTAGGAGGTTTAGGGATTTGCTGAAGAGCAGGAAATTTTGAGGAGAAGGGGGTATTTGTCATGAGCAGGGGTGTTGAGAGAGAGAGAGAGTTGGTAAGGGTAGGGGGTTTTGGAGAGAGAGGCAGGTTAGGTGTAGGAGGAGGAGGGTGGGTGTATGATTAGAGAGAGAAATTTTGGTTAGGGGTAGAGAGAGATTCGGGGCAAGAAGGAGATAGGGATAGGGAGATGAGGAGTGGGGTGGTTTGTGGGTAGAGAGAGAGAGAGAGAGAGGCTGATTAGTGGAAATGAGAGGGGGTGGGGGAGAGAAATAGATAAATATTTATTGGGTTATGGGTTTGAGGAGGAGGTGGGAAATTAGTGAGAAATGTGGTATAGGGGGGGAGGGAAAGAGATAGAGATTAGGAGGGTTAGTGATTTTGGGAGTAAGGAAGTTTGAGATAAGGGGTTATCTTTTAGGAGTGGAGGGGTTGTGGGAGAGAGAGAGAGAGAGAGAGAGAGAGAGAGAGAGAGAGAGAAGTGGTAGGGGGAGGGGGTTTTTGAGAGATAGAGGGGGGGTTATGGGTAAGAGGAGAAGGAAAGAGGTTGGGTGTATGAGTAGTGGGTGAAAGAGATTTTAGTGGTAGAGGAGGAAGAGTGGTTAGAAAGAGAGAGAGATAGAGAGAGAGCAAGGGTCTATTAGGTATTAGGGGAAGAGTGGGAGGTGTGGGGGTTATGCATAGGTAGATGAGTAGAGAGAGAGAGAGAGAGAGAGAGATCTAGGGGTGATTCGGGGAAGGATTTATGGGTAGGAGGAGAAGGAGGAGGGTTAGGGGGAGAGAGAGTGGGCATGTTAGTAGAGGGAGGAAGAGTGGTTAGAGAGAGAGATTAGGGAGTTTATGGGTTTGGGTTGGAGGAGAAATGTTAGAGAGCGAGAGGGTTTGATTAGGAGTAATTCAGAGGGGGATTTCAAGCAAAGAAAGAGACATACATGAATGGGGTAATGGTTTGGGGAGGGAGAAGGGAAATGAGAGAGAGAGAGAGAGAGAGAGAGAGAGAGAGGAGAGAGAGAGAGAGAGATGGAGGGTGATTATAAAAGACAAAGAGAGGGGGGGTAAATATTAGGAGAGATAGGGGGTGGGGGTTAGGGTGTTGGTGGTTGGGGGAGAGATAAAGCAGTGGGGGTTAAGGATATTTTGAGGAGTATGGGGAGAGAAAATGAGAGAGGATTTTAGTAAGAGTTATGGGTATGAGAGAGAGAGAGAGAGAGGTTAGTGGTAGGGGTATTAGTAGGGGGTTAATAGAGAGAGAAAGGGATTTGTTAGAGAGTGTGAGGAGAGTTTAGGTAGAGGGTTGGGGTTATGGGTAGGAAGATGTATAGGGGTTTCGAGATAGAGAGAGGAGGGGGTGAATAGGGTTAGGGGGAGGATGGATGTTGGTGTGGACTAGGAAATATATATCAATAAGGTTAGTGGTTTGGGGAGGAGCAAGACAATTTGAGATACTAGGCTAGAGAGAGAAACAGAGATTGAGATTGAAGTGTTATTGGTTTGGCGAGGACTAGGGAAGTTAGAGAGAGGGGGAGAGAGTGGGATATGTGGGCATGGATCTGGGGGTAGATAGGGAGAGAGATAATTGAGGGGTGGTTAGTTGTAGGGAATATGGGGATTAGGAGAACTATAGAGAGAGGGGGGGGAGGGAGTTAGAGAGTGGGTTAGTAATGGTAACGAGAAGGGGGTGGGAGATAAAGAGAGAGAGGAAGGAGAGCGGTTAATGGTAGCAATAGTAGTAGAGGGAGTGAATGTGTGTTAGAGACAAAGAGAGATGGGGTTTTATGGGATAGGGGAGAGAGGGGGGGTTGAGTGTCAGGGGTATCTGAATTAGAGAAAGAGAGAGAGCTAAAGGGGTGATTTTAGGGGTAGGAGAGAGGAGGAGAGTTGGGGTTTTAGGAGAAGCATAGTGAGAGGGGAGGCTTATGGATATGGGGGTAGATATATAGAGAGAGAGGTAGAGGAATGTTGGTTAGTGATAGTAGGAGAAAGAGAGAGAGAGGGAGAGAGAGAGGTGGTAGGGGGAAGTGGATTTTGGAGAGAGAGAGAGGGGGGTTAGGGGGAGAGAGAGTTGTTGTATTAGTAGCGTGAGAAAGAGTGGTTAGAGAGAGAGAGAGAGAGGAGAGAGAGAGAGAGAGAGATGGGGGGTTACTAGGGGAAGGAGGGAGGTAGGATTGGGGAGGAAAACAAATAATGATTAGTAGGGCTCAGGATTTACTGAGAAGTATGGAAGTTTGAGAGAAGGGGGTATTTTCAGGAGTGGAGGGGTCGGGCGAGAGAGAGAGGGGGAGAGAGAAGTCGTAGGGGGAGGAATTTTTGGAGAGAGAGGGGGTTAAGGTTGAAGGAGGAGGAGGAGGAGGCTTAGGGGGGGAGAGGGTGGGTGTATTATTAGAGAGAGAAAGAGAGGTTATGGGTAGAGAGAGAGAGAAGGGGATATGGATAGGGGAATGAGGAGTGGGTTAGTTGTGAGTAGAGAGAGAGGGGGGTAGGGATAGGGAGATGACTAGTGGTTGGGTTGCGTTTGTGTGTGTGTGTGTGTGTGTGAGAGAGAGAGAGAGAGAGAGAGAGAGAGGGTGATTAGGTGTAGTGGAGAGGGTGGGTAGGGGTAGGAGGAGGAGGGTGGGTGTATGATTAGAGAGAGAAAGTTTTGTTAGGGGTAGAGAGAGATTGGGGGGCAGGGAAGGGAGATAGGGATAGGGGGATGAGGAGTGTGTGGTTTGTCGGGAGAGAGAGAGAGAGAGAGAGAGAGGTTGATTAGTGGAAATGAGAGGTGGTGTGTGAGAGAAATAGATAAATATTTATTGGGTTATGGGTTTAAGGATAATGTGGGAAATTAGTGAGAACTATGGTATAGGGGGGAGGGAAAGAGATAGAGATTAGTTGGGTCAGTGATTGGGGAGGAGTAGGGAAGTTTGGGATAAGGGGTTTATCTTTTAGGAGTGGAGGGGTTGTGGGAGGGGGGAGAGAGAGAGAGAGAGAGAGAGAGAGAGAGAGAGAGAGAGGGTGGTAGGTGGAGGAGGTTTTTGAGAGAGAGAGAGGGGGGTTATGGGTAAGAGGAGAAGGAGAGGGGTTATGGGCAGAGAGGGTGGGTGTATGAGTAGTGGGCGAAAGAGATTTTAGGGGTAGAGGGAGGAAGAGTTCTTAGAGAGAGAGAGAGAGAGAGAGATAGCAGGGAACTATTATGGATTAGGAGAAGAGTGGGAGATATGGGGGTTATGCGTAGGCAGATGAGTAGAGAGAGAGAGAGAGAGAGATATAGGGGGTGATTTGATGAAGGAGTTATGGGTAGGAGGATAAGGAGGAGGGTTATGGGTAGAGAGAGTGGGCGTATTAGTGGAGGGGAGGAGAGGTTAGTGGTAGAGGGAGGAAGAGTTGCTAGAGAGAGAGATTGGGTAGTTTAAGGGTTTGGGTTGGACGAGAAATGTTAGGAGAGAGAGGGGTTGATTAGGAGTAATTTGGAAGGGGGTTTCAAGGAGAGAAAGAGACACAGATCGACAAGGTTATGGGTTTGGGGAGTCAAAGGGAGATGAAGAGAGAGACAAAGAGATGGGAGTGTGATAATAAAAGATAGAGAGAGGGGGGGTAAATATTAGGAGAGAGAGGAAGAGAGAGATAGAGAGAGCGGGGGTGGGGGTTAGGGGGTTGGGTGAGAGATAAAGGAGTGGGGTTAAGAGTATTTGGAGGAGTATGGGGGAGAGAAATTGAGAGGATTTTAGTAAGGTTTATGGGTATGAGAGAGAGAGAGAGAGGGGAGGTTAGGGGTAGGGGTATTAGTAGGGGGTTAATAGAGAGAGAAAGGGATTTGTTAGAGAGTGTGAGGAGAGTTCAAGTAGAGGCTTGGGGTTATGGTTAGGAAGATGTATAGGGGTTTAGAGAGAGAGAGAGAGAGGAGGGGGTGATTAGGGTTAGGGGGAGGATGGGTGTTGGGGTGGAGTAGGAATATAATCAATAAGGTTAGTGGTTTGGGGAGGAGCAAGACAATTTGAGATAATGAGTTAGAGAGAGAGAGAGAGAGAGAGAGAGAGAGATTGAGATTGAAGTGTTATTGGCCAGGCGAGGACTAGGGAAGTTAGAGTGTAGGGGGGATTATATGGGGAGAGAGTGGGATATGTGGTCAAGGATGTGGGGGTAGATAGGGAGAGATAATTGAGGGGTGGTTAGTTGTAGGGAATATGGGGATTAAGAAGAACATAGAGAGAGGGGGGCGGGGAGGGAGTTAGAGAGTGGGTTAATAAGGATAATGAGAAGGGGAGAGGGAGCTAGAGAGTGGGTTAGTAAAGGTAATGAGAAGGGGGGGGAGATAGAGAGAGAGAGGGAGGAGGTGGTTAATGGTAGGGGTAGTAGTAGAGGGGTGAGTGTGTGTTAGAGACAAAGAGAGCGGGGGTTTTATGGGATATGGGAGAGAGAGGGGGGTGAGTGTTAGGGGTAGGTGAATTAGAGAGAGAGAGAGAGAGCTAAGGGTGGGATTTTAGGGGTAGGAGAGAGGAGAGGGTTGGGGGTTTTAGGAGAAACATAGTGAGAGGGGGGGCTTATGGATAAGGGGGTAGATATATAGAGGGAGAAGTAGAGGAGTGTTGGTTAGTCATAGTAGGAGAGAGAGAAAGAGAGGGAGAGAGAGAGGTGGTAGGGGGAAGGGGGTTTTGGAGAGACAGAGAGGGGGGGTAAGGGGAGAGAGGGTGGTTGTATAGTAGAGGGAGAAATAGTGGTTAGAGAGAGAGAGAGAGAGAGAGAGAGAGAGATGTGGGGTACTAGGGGAACGAGGGAGGTAGGATTGGGGAGGGAAACAAATAAAGATTAGGAGGGCTAGGGATTTGGTGAGAAGTAAGGAAGTTTGAGAGAAGGGGGTATTTTCAGGAGTGGAGGTGTTGGGGCAGAGAGAGGGGGGGGAGAGAGAATTTGTAGGGGGAGGAAGTTTTGGAGAGAGGGGGGTTAGGGGTAGGAGAAAGAGGGAGGAGTCTTAGGGGGAACAGGGTGGGTGTATTATTAGAGAGAGAGAGAAGAGGGTATGGATAGGGGAATGAGGAGTGGGTTAGTTGCAAGTAGAGAGAGAGAGAGCAGGGGATAGGGATAGGGAGATGACAAGTGGGTGGGTTCTGTTTTATAGAGAGAGAGAGAGAGAGAGAGAAAGAGTGATTAGGTTGTAGTGCAGAGGGGGGTTAGGGGTAGGAGGAGGAGGGTGGGTGTTTATTAGAGAGAGAAAGTTTGGCTAGGGGTAGAGAGAGACTGGGGGGTAGGGAAGGAGATAGGGATAGGGGGATGAGGAGTGGGTGGTTATGGGTAGAGAGAGAGAGAGAGAGAGAGAGAGAGAGAGAGAGAGATGCTGATTAGTGGAAATGAGAGGGGGTGGGGAGAGAAATAGATAAATATTTATTGGGTTATGGGTTTGAGGAGGTGGGAAATTAGTGAGAACTGTGGGTATAGTGGGGGAGGGAAAGAGATAGAGATTAGTAGGGTTAGCGATTTGGGGAGGAGTAGGGAAGTTTGAGATTAGGGGTTATCTTTTAGGAGTGGAGGGGTTGTGGGAGAGAGAGAGAGGGGGGGAAGGGGTTTTTGAGAGAGAGAGGGGGGTTAGGGTAAGAGTAGAAGGAGAGGGTTATGGGAGAGAGGTTGGGTGTATG